>JAPMOR010100651.1:215761-246556 GCA_026543865.1 Argiope aurantia | reverse complement strand
ATAAATATAGTTTAAAATGCGACTCATTTCTTTAATTAATCTATGTCATTTTTTTAGAATTTTTCTCCATTATTTACATTTTTGCTTGTATTTCTTCGTTAAATAAATCAGTGACCACATAAAATTTAATAACATTTTTGAAAATTTTCTAAAAATTATTAAAGATAAATACTTGGTATCATTCGAAATTTTAATAAAAATGTTTATAAATACAATACATGAAAATGCTTGATTTTTAGTGAAATTCAGAAATTTATATTGTTCTGATTTTGTATTCATTTTTCTTGTACAAAATGAAATTATATATTTCTTTCTTTGGAGCGAATAACATCAGTTTTGTCCCCTTTACCATTTATAACTTCGAAAATATCACTTTTATTTTCTTGCAGAAAATGATTTGCTCAAATTATATATGTGCGATTACGAAAAGCAAAGAAGATTTGATGAAATCTGCAAAACAATTGAAGGGAAAAAATTTAGAAAACAATAATTAATTAAAGTTTAGAAAAGAGTTATAAAAGTAAATTCGATAGAAACCAGTCAGTTATTATTATGATATTTTTATTTCCATTTTTTCATGAATATTATTTTTCTCTAATCAATAATAATAATAAAAAATAAATAAATAAATAAAAAACTTGATGCATCTGCTGCTTATTTTCATTTATTTGAAACATAGTAAATTATTTAATTAAAATTAATAAGAAAAATTTGCAGCTAATAAAAATATAATAACTATTTCTATATTTTTATTTTTTCCCTTGCACATTCGAAATAAAAATTATTGAAGACAAACAAGTCATATTTATGGCCTGAATTACTGCACATTTATGGCAAGAAATATGGCAAATTCAATTAGCATCATTCAACTATAAAATCTCTTCTTTTTCGTAAAAAAATATTTATTAAAAAATATGCAACATTTTGGAAAAAAAATTCCGGTAATTAAATTGTTTTTATTTATAAGGCGATTTTTAAAGTGTTATAAACAATTTCGTACAACAATATCGTATATTGTTTTGTACAACAATATTTTTAAGACCGGAAAAACATAACACTTTCACTTAAATTTTATTAATTCAAATTTCAAGAAAAATCCTTTCATATTCTCACCCCTCATGGTATATTTGAACCAAATTCGGTAATTGTAGGTCTAATGGTCTATCCAGTAGAGAGCTAACATACATGCACAGACATACGCATGTACGCACGCACCCCCCCCCCCCCCCCCCCCCACACACACACACATGGATTACATTCACTTTTATTATCAGTAGAGATAAAAAAGGTTCCCATTTTTTGTTTCTATTTTTGGCGAATCTAGATTCTTTTAAGGAGTATAAGTAAAATTTCAACAAATGCTTCTTGCAAAATTATTAATATAGTCAAAAATAAATGAAAATCATTTTAGACACATAGCGATTTTATTCAACAAATGTTGATAAATATAATTTAATTTGTTAAAACTAATTTCGTTAAGAGGACCGAAGTAGTCGAATGGTAAGGACTCAACTGCAGAATCAAAGCATGCCAAACCAAAAGAGCCATTATCTACCTTATATGTTGGCCAAACCGAGCTCCATGAGTCAAGACATCTCTTCTTAGGAAGGTGGGGGAGCTTGGAGAAAGGGGCGTCAGTCAATGTGTCGCTTTCTTAATTTGACAGGGGGTCAAAATTATGAATGCCCCCCTGTCAAATGTAAGCTGTGCTGCTTCAAAAAGATGCATTAATACAACGAAACGTTTAATTACAATTAAAAGCGATTTTTTTTTAAGAATTGTGTTCAATTTTTCCTAATTTTGATGTCTTATATAGACATACGAGTGTTTGGTGAAGATATACTTATTTTTCAAAATTTAAAAGTTGGTTGGCAACTTTTGGCTGGCAACTTTCAGTACATTTAATGCATCACCTTTATAGTTAGCAAATAGCATGTATATAACAAAGTAAAATATAAAATTTAAATAAAAGGGAAAAGTTCTAACAATACTTATTGAAAATCGTTTGGACAATTACTATTCTTAATCCACTATAAATCTTTTTTTTCTTTATCACGTTTAATTGTTTCGCGAAGTTGTGAACAGAAAAAATCACGATCACTCACATACACTAACATGAAGATAAATGAAAACGAATGTAAACGTTACATTCATCAAATTTTAACAAAATTTTACAAGAAGTTCAACAACAGAAAAATAAATAAAGACTATTCAGTGGTCTTACTTTTCATGAAGTATATCGAAAACGAAGACAATTTAGCCAGTTTTTTGAAAAAATTATGTTTGGTTCTCTATGAAATTCCTAAATCAAGCAGTATAGGTGCCAATGATTTCCTCACACAAAGACGGTATTTAAGAATAGAATTTTGCAATGTTTTAATCTTCAAAAGCTATCTGTAAGTTTTATACAGTGCTTTTGTTTTGGACAAGTTTTTGGTACTCAATATAAATTATTCGAATGGCCCATTCATTCAAATATAAGTAAAAATTATTTGCTTTGTTTAAATCAGGAAAAGGAGAATCACTTTTAGATTTTAATTTTATGTTACATTTTGGTTTAAAAATGTAATTTTGTAAAGTTACACTAGAAATTTGGGTAAAAATGGGGAAACTTTACTAATCTAGAATTTTGTCTTTTTCTCAGATGCTTGCGTACTTTTTTTTAATCGATTTTTTTTCAGTTTTTGTTTTATAAATATTAGAAAGGCATATCCACATTAACACAAAGATGGTAAACCGAAGTATCAAAATTATGACAATAATACATTGAATTCTAGTTTCTCTATTGCGATTAATAAGGAAAAGACCATTGAGAATTAGAAAGTCATATTATACTTCAGAGAAATATTAAGAATAAAAGTCAAGAGTCTTTGTTAGAGGAAACCAACGTATCAAACTTTTTTGAGCTTGGATAAGGACAAAGAAATCTTCAATAAGTCCTTACTTGGGCAAAATTTGGGAATGACTCCTGATTTTGTTCTTCATGAAAGATGCTTTCAATTCTTTGGGTAGGCAGTAGAAAAAGACCAATTCTTTCCAAGTACTTCTATAGCAAGTCAAATTAAGGGTGGGGTGCTCGTATATGGAAAAATATTTAAAAAAATTCTTCAAAACTAAGTTCTTGAGGGAAACTAAGTTCGAACTAAGCTCAAAACTAAGTTCTTGAGGGAAACTAAGTTGGTTAAGTTCTTGAGGGAAAACTGTCAAGCATTGTTTCGATAAATCTCTCAATTACATGGAGACGTGGAGTTGGAGGTATCACATCTTTATAATTAATTCTTAATTAACCCTTTCTAGGGTCGTGGGAAGTATGCTTCCCACCAAATTTATCAATCTTTGTAAGAAATTAGATTGTAGATTGGCATAAGTTCTGACAAATTTTTTTAGTAAGTCAGAAACTTAGATCTTTATCTCAGACAAAATGATGTGTTTTGATTTGTTACTTAATTATTAATTAATCAAATTAAATTTATCTAATAGGCTAAATGAATCCCTTTTCTTATTCTAATTTCAAGCCTAAAAATATTTTAACATAATATGACTAGAAAAAAATGGCTCTTCAAAGGATTAACAAACGTGCATGCTTATTTATATTTAGTATATCGTGTCAATTATGTACATGATATATTAAATATACAAAATATCATGTACATAATTGACCCTCTTATAATGAAATCCGTGTGGTATTTACCGTGTGGTAATGGTATTAAATTTTTTGACATTAATTGTAGGATTTGAGGTATACGAATTCTAAACATTCCAATTTTTACATTTTGAATATCTTATGCGAAAATAATTAAATTTTTGTGTTTTTTGTATATCTTTATTCAAAAATAAATATTTAATACTTATGTGTAAAATATTTCCATAGTTAGAAAATTCTTTCTGATTGTGTTTAGCGAAATTGTCCCTTCTTCGGATTAACTTTGCCAAAAATGTTTTGATTATAATATACAAATGCTCACTAATATTATCATGTTTATTTATAATGAAAAACTAGCGATTGAGACTTTTGGTTTATAATCGTTTTCAAGGTTTATTATATCGTATCGTATTATATCGTTTTGAAGTTTTGAAGTATACATTGCTAGTTTATAAAGAAATTCAAAGAAAAGGAAAAGGTGGTGAAGTTGTACCAGTATAGTGTCTATTTAAATTTTATACTTCATACAAGCTAAATATTTTATAAAATGCTTGAAACCTAACAGGCTGTTTGAAGAAGGAAAAATTAAAATATATATCTAGAAAGGTTAAAATTATTTATTCATTAGTTTACTTATTTTATATATTTATAACAATAATTCCTGTTATTGTAATATTGATGACAAATAATTCAATTGCAATATTATTGCTATTTAAATTAAAATCACTTATTGTTTATTTTAATAATTATATTTTATAATAATAATTTCGATTATTGTAATACTATAACAAATAATTGAACTTTAAATTATTTTGCACAATATTTTTAAACAAAACATTAATAAGTTCATTTTAATAGCATCTGAAAATCCTATAAATTAGATTAAATTTTTCGAAAATGAATATTTTATAATTTGAACTTCTTATTTGCGGGTTCACAAGCATAAATTTGATTAATATAATTCTAAAAATGATTTTTTACGAAAACAAAAGCTTGCCGCTCCTGATCAAAGCAAGCTCTAGATCTATATCTGTCAACTAGAAATTATTAGTAATATCGGATTATTTTTAAGAATATATAATAAATATCTTAGGAGTCAAAAACAAATACGTACTTTGCCTTTTAGAAAGCTCTTTTTACTAAAGAAATTCTTCTTTCCGATATGTAAGTGATAAGTGTTTCAATTTAAAAATCGGTTTTAAGTTCAGTATTCACGAATTGTTTTTTATCTACTTAAATGTAATTTAAATCTGTTAAACATGATCATAATATTATATCTGCATTTTCCTTAAATACGATATCATTCTGAAATTTATGTGGCATTTTAACAATACCTTTACTTGAATATTAAGGCATATGTAATTAACTTTCAAAAGTAGAATTTTTTTAATTGATTTCAGAAATATTATTAAAAAAATAACCACCTTAGAAGTGCATACATTATCAAAATCATATACATTCTCATTCTGTATTAATTTTTAAAAATTCTTTTTATAAATTCATTTCGTTAAGTTTAAATTTAAATTTTTTCAAAGTTAATCCTTCATTTTTTCTTAGGAAAATAAGCCGTTACGCTTATGTTAATTAAAATTAGTGCATCACAGCATCGTGTCTCGAATTAATGCCATTTCAAAAATGGAAATCTTATTTATAATACTGGAAAAGTAACTTCAAAAAATGTAACTTTTGAAAATTAAAAATAACTAAAATAATTGCAAAATATCTTCAACTACTGATAGTAAAAATGCTAAGAATGCTCAAGATGCTTAAAATAGGATAGCATTTAAAAGTTTTTAGGCTTCATAAAAAGCGATAATTTTCCCCATAAACATAATAGCCAAATGCATAAAAGCTATTTTTGTTGGCCCACCTTTAGTTTGTGCAGAATTCGCGAATATGGGCTTTTCGGGTTTCTGGTAAGCATCTGAAAGCCAACGTGTATTATTGTTTGAATAACAGGTTTGTTAATTCGCAAACATTACTCGATATGGATCGTGAGATTGAAGAAGCCATCTCATGACTTCTAATAAATGGACGATTGGTGAGATTCGTGGAATTTGGCGGCAAAGATAATAGCTGGTACTCTAAATCAGGCTTCTGAAATGTTTCGAACACAATTTTATCTTATGACAGGGAGGTTGTCTTGCTGGAATAGTCCATCATTGTTTAGAAAAACAGATACTCTGATCAAATGTAATTTATTTATTCAGTGACATTCGAATAATCTACAGGTTTCATAATGGTATTTATGACAACCACAAGCCCTAGAATGGCTGGATGCATTGGGGATTTAATGGTGTAAGTGTCATACCTGGCGATATTGTGCCAGGCGTACGATTAAATATAAGCTCAAGAATTGGCCATACAAGCGAATACCGTAGTATAATTGTTGCACCTGTCATAAAATATTTCAATATTGTTTCTAGGTCAATCAACTTGCATTTGACAATAGCTAGCTTAAATAGTTTTTAATAATTCTAATTACTTCTTAAATAAATTTGCTCCTAGTTTTTATACTATTATCTCATTATTAATCAGCAGTTAACTTTCTTAGTGAAATGTCTTATTAATAGATATGCAACGAGCAATGGAAAAGTAACTTCGCGGGCAAAATAAAAGAAGGTGAGTAGATGGTAAAAAAAATTCTTTCTTCGATGAAACAAATTTCAGTGTGGGTTACCGTTGAGTCGATTGTACCACAGAAAATGATTAATTAGCTAGCAATTGAAAGTAAATTAGCTTAAAAACTTGCTTTCATATATATTTCAAAATCATTTCTGTTTCGGTCTTAGATAGACTACGATGAGCTACACACGCGAAATTTTCCGGATTTTTTCGAAAATAATTAATCAGAATTGTTAATTAAATCAGTTTCCATAGTAAAAGGCACGGGCAACGTAAATCATTAAAGTTCTCTATTCTCCTATAAATAATCAAATATTTTATCTATTAACAATTATGTCATAACAATTAATGAAATAATTCTACTAAATTTCATGACATTATAGCTTTATGTGCTCGTCTCAGCTAGTTTCAATTGATTTTAATCTTTTCCTCAATTTACAAATTATAATAGCTATTCCCAATTATGATGTGGAGGTGCTCGTGACCACTTTGTCTTACCATGGAACTCCGAAATATCAAGACTTTGCTGTTGCCGTTGCTTTCATGTATATTATATTTCTGATAATATTGAAATATTCTAATATGGAGAGTTTGAGAATATGTCATGATTCATTGTTGCCTGAGAATTTAAGATTCAACTATTAATTTTTTTTAAAAAAATTATTTCAAAAAGAAAAGTCATTTAAAATGCACTAAACATACGCATGTAATATTAGTTGAGTAACAGCAAAATAAAAAACAATGAGTTATTTCAGAAAATGCATTTTTTTATGAGGATGCTTTAAGGAGAAGAGAATTGGAAAGATTCAAGTTAATCCATGTTCAAACACAGGAATTTACTATTCAAAGATCGGTTGTTCAAGTTCTTTTACTTAACTATAAGTAAGTCTAATGTGGGCGAAGCCATCATTACTTTTCCTCTATGGATGAAAGATGGTTTTTAAAGTAACAAGGAACGCCTGGACTTTCGTGAATAACACTAATTTTAACCTTATTCTTGTAACAAAGAAATCATATTTTGAAATCTAAGATGTTAAAGCCGTTTTATATTTATAATTATAAGCGAAATGGGTTAAATAGGCGAAATGGGTTAAATAGGTGATTATAGGCGAAATGGGTTAAAACTGCATTTTCAAAAATAGAAATTATTATAAAAATCATTACTTCCAATTAACAACAGTTCGTAGAATTAAAATCTGCAGAAAAATAGAATTAAAAAACCATTAAATTTAATCCATTAAAAATCATTCAGTAATTCATACTAATTTGAATAGATTAAATTTCCCAACATATTGAAATTTTTAGAGAACTTTATAACAGAAATTTACTTCAATGTGCACCTTCAGTTTTAGTTTGTTGCTTTGTTGCCAATATAGTAAGCCAAAAATTCGCAATTTAATTTCGCAAATAACTACTCTTCAACAATTGCATCTCTCAATTGTTTATATTAGCAATATTGCGCTTTTTTTTGTATGGTCGATTTAGCATCTGTCATTGACAATATGAAGGAGCACATTAAAATAGATTTCAATTGAATATGAAGAAATAAATAAAATCTGTATTATTTGGTTTCAAAAAATTGTATTAAATATTTATACCACAGTTTGAATTTTATTGCAAGAATGAAAATTGCAGGCTGTTTATGTTTTTTTTATATATATAAGTTATTTATTTCTTAATTTTTAGTTTCTTTATTAGTACTTTTGATTTCAATATAATTTCTTTGCTAGTTTCAAAATTATTCATTTCAAAAAAAATTATAGAATTATTCTCTTTTAATTTTCACATTAAAATAAATCAATTTTTTTTTTTTGTGTGTGTGTGTGTGTGTGATAGTACAATGTCTTTTCGCATCTTTTTCTTTCCTCGGGTTTTTGGAAAACATTTTTTTTTCTCCAGAAATGTTGTGAATTTTTTTATCTTACTATTTTATATTTTAGCCTTCTTTACATAGATTAATGTACTATAGTAATTTAAATTTTTTCTATTAGCCCTTTATTGTTTTATTTTCAACAAAAGATCAGTAAATCGAAATTAGTGCAAAGAATTAAAAATAAAAAAGAACTAAAAAATAATTTTGATCAAAAATAATGAACAAAATCATTATCTCCTTAATTCAAATTACTTTTCCCAAATATTTTCCATATTCATGTCAAAAATATGGAATAAATTAATTCTTATAATGCTTACCAAAAATGCAGTAACACATTATAAGAATTAATTCTTACATTTTTCAAAATTAAATGAAAAGTACAACATACTGCAATGGTATCAATAGGAGTCGGTTAGCCAAGAAGTGTTAAATTAATACACTTTGCAGCATCCAGGGCACAGCACGATTGTTTTCACCTCAAGTCATAATCAGTGACTTTCTAAGTATAAATGTTGTCGGGCATGTTACTATTTTTCTGCCTTTTTCTCATATTTTTCTTTAAAAAGCATTAACTCATTAACGCTTTTTCCTTGGCACCCCCTCAGATTGGCGGCCAGAGCATCTATATTCCATTGCTTCTTTGTCGCTATGTTACTGCTACTATGTATTTAAAACTAGCAATGTCTTATATCCTTATATCCGTAGCAATATCCGTAGAACTTATATTCTTATATCCGTATCCCACTGCATAATTCTTGAATTAATTCTTATTCGATTCGTTACCAAATTAAGAATAGGAAGATACGTGATACCTTAAGTCAATAATAATCAAGATGAGAAGTAATATTTATATTCTTTTCAGTATCATTAATCTTTTATGCGAAATAATTTAATTCATCGGAACAGCCATTAATTTAAAAATCAATAAAACGATTTTTCACTGTTATTGCTTTAAATTGGAGGTAACTGTCTCAACTATTACATAAAAAAATTTTAAAAGAAATAGCGAAATAAGAACGCTGACAGCAGGAATTTTAGTTTTGATTTTTAAAGGTTATCGGATAAAGAGATTTATACCGAAAATTTCTTACTATTGATTTCACGCTCAAAAAATTTATCATTTTTTCTTTTGTACAATTATTAGAAACGATAATGTCACGAAATATGTGTGAAATATCACATAAAATTATTCCCTATGTTAAAAAAAATTCTACATTAAATTTTGAACTCCTGATTTCAAGATTCATTCAGTCATCCTCACGATTATTTTGCAATGATTCGCAAAATATGATATAAACTTTTTATTTGATACATATAGATACAAAATATGGGCATAAAGTTTGGGTTTAAAATAATTTTTTCATTTTGAAGTGAAGCATAAAATAGCATAGCTTTTCAACAAGACTATGAAGCGAAAGATGAGATGATTTTCTTTTGAATACCTTCATTAAGTACCTGTATGTGTGTACAGATCGGCTTACATTTCAAACAAAGCAAGCGTTGTGAGAGACCATTTTTATGTCGTGCGTGACATTTTTTCTTGTAAGGAAAAGCAAACAATGTGAAAAAAATGGCTTTTCGGTGTGGCACTAAGTACTTAATCACATTGTGTAACCTGGATATGAAAATAGTTATTTAACTTCCTAGTGGAATGACCATTTCCTTCGTTTTTATATTCTCGTTACTTTATTTTTCCTCCTCCAAGGTTGCAATATGCCATAAACCGGAAATTGCCGGTCTCGTCTATTAAGCGAATACTAAGATGGGTCTATTGCTGACTTTTTCTTGGAGTTCTTTGGGGTTTCTATACTTAATCATATTGCGTTTAAGGAGCTATTAAAAATTTATAAGAACTAAGACTAATTTGTTCAAATATGTTAAGTTTAAAATATTTTAACTTTTTAATTAATTCAAATATTAAACAGATTTTTAAAAAAATTTTTTGAGTAACAGTGTAATTGCTTGAATCATTTACCATTTTATAAAATATATTCCAGAAAGGGCTTTCAAATTAAATTATAAAAATTTAATTAATAAAAGGTTTTCAGTTTATACTTTCATTTTTTAAGCAGCAGAATATTATTCTTATTTTTTAAGCAACAGAATATTATTTTTAAAAATATTTTCTAATTTTAGTCATTAATTATAACCTAATATATAAAAATGAATTTTTGTTTGTTAGTATTTATGCGCTGCAGTACCATTCATTCGATTGCGATAAAACTTTGCCAACTTATTGCTGTGAACCTAGAAAATCCATGTTTTCCACATGGTCAGGTAGATAGATGTTGGGTGCTCATGAGTCGGACAGGCAAGAAATTTATTTGTTTTTGCTGAAGATGAAAAAAAAAAATACTGTCCACCTTAAAGCACTTAAATAATAAAGTCAAAAAAGTAGAAAAAATATTATTTATATTCCTTCTTTATATATCATTCAACATCAATTAATGTATTCATTGTTGACAAGAAAATAAGCATCCTTCTTTCTATCATTCCTAATTAAACAAAATAGCTATTTCAAATTTCAAATGATATTCAGAATTATTTAATTAATTATGCGCCGGGTACCAAGTAGTTCTTTATAATATTAGAAATAAGAATAATATCAATAAAAACATGAATTTTATACTTTAAATATAGCAGTTTAATTATTATATCTAAACGAAATTAATTCCTCGATTTATAAAAAGATTGCATAATTCTGATGTCTTTGTAAAATTAAAATAAAAAATAAATAAAAGCAGTTTTAATTAAAATAAATGTATTCGGAACTTTAATTAATTATTCTTTCTAAATAACAAAAATATTTTAATTCTTTTCATTGATTTTCTTAATCTGAAGATCTTTATAAAAATATTTAATCATTATATTTGCTTTAATTTTTTTAAACTTATTTTTTTTACTAATTGGCATAACTAAATTTAACTAAACTAATTTTTAAAAAAAATCAGTTTGTTGGCATTTTTTTTTTTAACTTTAAGATCCCGATTCGCTAATCAGCTTGAAATAGTGTTTCTATTTGATACAAAGAATTGTTTGTTTAACTTGCCCCTCTTTACAAAAGACTTTTTTCCATAACGAGTTTTTGATGAGCTCTTCCACTTCGCTACCCACAGCGAAGTTTTACATTTCTTCAGTAACTACGGTAGGTTAATAGCCTCAACTTTAAAAAAGTCCTATATTTAAAATATTAGATTTTCCTCATATAACAAAAATGACATTCAGAATATTTATTTTTAACTCACTTCATGCAATTCGTACAGATGGGAAAGTACACATTCGTCACACAATAGTCACTTCATTGGAAAGATTCGAAATAATGTCAAGAATCGAGCTTAAAGTAAGAGCTTTGAATTGATTCAATAGTCAAATTGTATTCTGTTCAAGAACAACAGGTATAGGGTGAATGTCTTATTTAACTGTTCTGAAAAAAAATGTTTAAAGATTGAATGATATTTGTTAACAATTTCCCGGATAAAAAAATATTTATTGATTTTTAAAAAGGATGATATTGAAGTCATAGTTCTTAATATTTTTTTACTGTTATTAATGATCTCTATATAGTAAAACCTTGGCAGTTACATAGCCGAATGAAAGGCACTTTTAAAATTAGCTTTAATTTATTTTAACATAAGGCATAACAGAGACAAAAGCAAGAGACCTAATTCGAACCAGAAGACTTGACTGTAAATGCCAGAATTTTTCCCTTTACTGATTTCATTATGAGATTCCGATAGAGGTTTAATTGGAACCTGTCGACTCATGAAAGGGAATCTTAGATACCTTTGAAGTACCTGCATAGGCGCAATGTATTCTTATCTCTTCGCTCGTGGTGTGAAAAAAAATAGAGCACCTGTTGGTAATAATTAAATAAAAAAGTTGAATTTAGATCAGGAAATAAGAGAAAATTTTAAAATAAAGTGACATAGGTTAATTTAAGATAAAAGTAATTGGAAATTAATTAGGATTTAAATTAAATTAAGAGATGTCATTATACCTATATGTTTATTCTTTAACTTACAGATATCATTAGCACATTAAAAAATTATATAGATTTAAAATATTTTGAGTTTTGATTATCATTTATAAGGCTTAGAGTTATTAATTTTATATCGTAATATTTGTATCACCAAGTGAAAAAAAATGTCTTTAAATTATATAAGAATTTTATTAGTGCCATAAAAAAATTTTGAATAAAAAAGATTTAACCATAAAAAATTTTTGAATATTTTATTTTTAGGAAATTTAAAACTAAAGACATATGGTAATTTTAAGAATCAATATCAGATATCTTTTTTGCAAATCTATAGATTAGCTGTTTAGAGTATTTTTCCAAGTACTCAATTTGAAATTATATTTATTATCTGTTTGTTTGATTGACTTTTAGATTCACGAATACTTTCACAAATACATTTAACTAATTTTTTCCTTTTCCTTTTTCCCTTTTCTTATTTATCCATTTTTATATTTTTACTCCTAGAAGGCCA
Source organism: Argiope aurantia (assembly GCA_026543865.1). Taxonomy (NCBI): domain Eukaryota; kingdom Metazoa; phylum Arthropoda; class Arachnida; order Araneae; family Araneidae; genus Argiope; species Argiope aurantia. Next base: position 233,928 of record JAPMOR010100651.1, on the reverse strand, counting down.
TTCCCCCCTCACCAACTCAGGTTATCTCGAATAAACTGTTAGTGCGAAACAAACACCATGAAACTAGAGTAATATTACTATTTTACCTGTAGATTTATCAATCAATGTGCACAATACCTCTGATAATAAATTTATGTATAAAATACAATACGATAATTAGGATACAATATAGGCTTATGGGACTTGAGTCAATCAAAACATGGGTCTTCTGCAACCACCTCTTCATTGTTCTTTTTAAAAATTTTAATTCAGCCAAAAAGCATAAGCGACAAATGTCTATCTAGATTTACTTGTTACAACAACGCAAGAGTTTTATCACCGATTTCTCAACTTAAAAAATGAATTTTAGTTGAAAAATTTTATTCATACGTTGCTCCTTTTGTACTCTTTATAGTTTCCCTAATGTAATTACCAAATACGGGAACGAATCGTCACAGTCGAACGGTGAGATATCTAAGAGTGAAATCTGCGCAGATGGTTAAAAGAATTGACACGCAACAATCTGCTCTTAATTTGTGTTTATTTTACTATGCCATAAGCATTATATAAAAAAGGTTATTATGTTATTATCTATGTGCATTTCGTAGCACTCAATATATTAATCCATGAAATATTCATAATATTCACGATTAAGAATATTTACGGTATCCAAACACGTTAAAAAGGTCGATTTTCGTCAAAAATTACATTTAAAAAATTCTTTTATTGGATAGACCAGTCTTTTAGCTATCCAAAACAGGTTTACTTTTATTTCTACGTTAATTAGAAGTCAAGATATTAATATTTTCGTAATGATCGGTAAACCGAAGTGGACATTTAAATAACCAGAAGTACCCATTTAAATTGCCAAAAACCTGTTAAAAAATTTTATAAACGCAAATTTAGCTTTAAATACGGAATATTTTTTGCACTGCAAAATTAAAAATGCCATTCAGAGTTTCAACGGTGTTTTGTGGAAATTTGTACTTAAAGATAACTTTGTTGAGCTCCGAATCCTCAGATCAAGGACATTTATGTCTGTAATACATTTTAACGGAGGTTTCATAGGATTACTGAATGTTCTTAATGTTATTGGAGTATATAATACTGCAAATGCAGTTAGAACATTTGCTTAGCTCGACAAAAACAGAATATACGAATCTAGGCGGCATTCACTGTCAAATACAAAAACTGTCAGAAAAAAATGATTAAAAAAGAGAAATTATTAAATGCCGAAGAGGAAGAAGGTATAAGCTATAAATGTTTTGAATTTTAAGTATATACACACATAATTTATTATTAAAATATGTTAGTGTATACTATAAATACATTTTTCTTAAAATTGATTTTTTTCTTATTTTTTGCTCTGTTTAAATCAAATAACTCCAAATATAATTATCATATTACTATGAAATTTGGTGGACTTTGTCTTTATACTATTTTCTAGGGAATGAACTAAAAAAATTTGATTGAGGGATTTTTTTTAATTTATAGCCTATTGTTTGAACAATAACGTCATAAATTTACTAAAAATTTCATGATAAATTCTTCGATTGGTTCTAAAATTTTTACTTATTATTACAACCATACGATTGTAGTTCATTCCCTAGAGAAAACTATGTAGTTTATTTTTGTATAAACTTTGTTCGGACGAGAGTAATAGTTTTTGGTGTAACAAATTTGAAGTTTTTAAAGAATTTGCTTAAATTTATGCTATTAAATGTCAATTTTCAAAACGTTTTAGTGTTTATTTCAAATATTGACATCCTATTACTAATTTTGAATAGTCTTAAACCTATAAACATAGTTAAAGTATGTCTACACAATGTTTTTCCAAAAAAGTGCTCCGAACGTGTTCGGATACCTTAAAACCAATGAAAAAATTATTCACGAACAGGAAGTGCACTTATTTATTGATAAATATTATCACTGTGTATTACTCTTACTTGAAATGGACAGGACAAAATCCAAATGATTGTTTCTATTCAATTAAAAAAATTATAAACAAAAAAGTTCTTTTTGAATTTGATATGCCGCCACTCATTTAAAGAATAAAGAGAATTAATACATTGGATTTTCAAAGGATGCAATTTAAATGAAAATCGATTTAGTTGGAATATAAAAGAATCTCTAGCTATAAAAAAATGGGAATACCTAAATTTTACCTTTAATACATACAAAATACACATATATAGATTATTGCTCTTTAAAATTAACAGAATTAAAACTTTTACAGAATGCAATATGCTCAGTAAAGGACTTAATGGAATATAAATGTTCCTGTATAATATGTTCTAACAAACAATTCTGTTTTTTGTGTACATTATTTACTTAAGAAATTATATCCCATTACTCGTTCACTTTCTTAAACTTTCACTTTTTCAAAAGAAATTCTTGGCATCAAACACACTGTAAGCTTAACTTCAAAACATGTTCCGAAAAACGGATAATAGTTCAATCAATCATCTATGAAAAGTTTTAAAACTTATAATGGTAAATATGGATGATTGATTAGAAATTAAAATCTTTTTTTGATCACACATTTCAAAACGACGATTATTTCAGAATTTTTTTTAATGAAACTAAAACTAATATAAAATATCATTTTTACGTGCGTTTTACTCCTTCCGGTATTGCTTTATTTGTGAAGAATTTGATCCTCAACTAAAGTATAAAAAAAAGAAGTTTTTAAAAGTACGTACTGCATTCAAGAAATGAACATTGTATTTCTAGTGGCATAGATTCAATTTATAATAAAAAAGATTAATAATAAACCTTAATTTCTTTGTTCAACTGCTTTAAAGAAATAAACAAACGACCTTTCGATATGCAGCGAAGGGTTAAGATACATCTATCGCCATCGCATCAGAAGAGTTATCGGAAATGGCAGTTGGGAAAAAAGATCGGTCTATTTCGAATATATTGGCCATTATCTTTTGGAGAACAATGAGTCTCATAGGGAAATTCTTTATAATGAGCGTTTTATTTTATTATTTTTTAATAACTATAAACAAGATATAAAGGTCAAACGGATATTTCAAACTCGTTTTCATTATTTTTTATCAACCTGAAAATGATTAATTATCGATAATAAGTTAGAAAAATAGTTGTAAATTGATGCATTACAAGATCGAAATTTTAATTGGATCGGAATAAAAAATTCTATACTTATTATTTATTTTATCTATCCATTATAATACAATAATGAATTTTTATTTGATATACTCAATAAGAGTTAGTATTTACTTGCTCGTCATTATAAAAATTAGTACTCATAAAGACTTTTACCTGAAAAAGAATCTTCTTTCATAGATATTTTTGTTTATTATATATTAATCACCTTAATGGCAATAATTTCATAACCGTTCCCTTAAATATATTAAACACCTGAACCAGAAGAAGTTGGGGAATCTAACTCTTTAACTGAATAAAGAAAAGGTTATGTTAGTCCCTTCACGAAAAGTTCGTCAAATCAACCAAAAATACAATTTTAAAAGGAAAACTTCCCATTTTTTTGCAGAGATTTTAAAATATTTGATTTTTAAAGTCTTATCCAAGCAAAAAGGCAGTTATATATTTTTATGGTTTCTGCTATTTTGGGGCATCGCTATTTTCACTACGAGTACTGTTGCTAAACATAATGGATTTTTAGCTTTTTATCAAAGTTTAAAATTTTATTAGATTTCAGTTTATTATAGAATTTTTTATAAGTAGAATAGCTTAAGTGTTTGAATATATTTTTATGTATTTTCTAACAAAAGGGATAAGGGTAAAAATTATATATATATATATGTGTGTGTGTGTGTGTGTGTGTGTGTGTGTGTGTGTGTGTGTGTAATGATATTTTAATTCTAATTTCAATTTAATTGATTTCCAAGATTTTATCTTAATTTAGCCCACTGTAACTTCATTCTAAAATATTCTCTTATTTCGTGATCCAATTCCACTTTCGGTTTAATTAATCCCTTTGCAAAAATAACGCGCCATCAGTACTACGTATCAAATGAAAGTGATACTTTTGCCCTTAGCAGAGGTCAAAATATGTATTCCATCGGCGCGTGGCCGGAAATCCTTTCAGACCTCCCAAGGTCCGAAAAGCATAGTTTGGTATTATAACGTTTATCTGTCTGTGAACACGATAGTTAAAAAATGATTTAAGCCAATAGTTGAAATTCCGTTTAAGTTCTTTACGCCAAAGCTCTATCAAATTTTAAGCGAAATCAATTCAGTGAATACGATATCTACAAAACGTAAAGGAGTAGGTAAATAAAATTCGATACAAATATTCTGCATCTACATCAAATTTATATTTTTATTTTATCAAATTTATATTTACATTTTCTTATCAAATTTTAAATAAAATATATGAAAGAGTTGCCCATCTGTCGCATGGTATTTTCGCATTACTATAAGCGCAACGCCTTAAAATGAAATATGTGTTTTTTTTTACTGTAATTATTGTTTCATGCCAAATTTTGATTTCAATTGATCGAAAGAACAATATCTAAAATGCAAATTTCATTTTGGAGAACTTCTGAATTAACTACATTCCAAGAAGTAACCGTCAAACATCGCTCGGCAGATTCATTAAAAATGCAAGATTCACTCCGAAGATAAATATTTTGTAGCTGATATTCGCCAATGCCATGGAAGGAATTCGTGACCTTACCCAAAAAAAACTATAATTCCTTATAACAACACATTTACGAGTCTAAAAATATTATTCACTCTGTTTCTTCCTCTATATCATTCTATCACAAACAGGTTTTTTTTTTTTTTGAAACAGATTTTCAGATTTTCGGATAGTGATGGCTGATTTGCTTTAAATTCGTTTCGACCTGGGATGTCTGAATTTAACAACGCTGCATAAGATATTACTTTACTTCAATCAAGCAAATGGCGTTTCGTCTGATGCTAATGATATGTATATAATCCCTTCTACCTCCCACGGACTAGGACTGCAAAAGAGAATATTATTGTAAAAGATTATGATCTAGAAGAGGGGAAAAATGGAACTCAATCATGAAAGAAAGCTACTTTGAATAATTATACTTCTAAAGAGTTATTTTAAAACAAATTAGAAAAAGATATCTGATTATTATGAAATAAGACTTACTGATGCGTTTTGCACGAGAAAATTGCCTTTGGTTTCACTGTTATTTTCGGTTATTATTAAATTTTTAACTATTGTGCTAAGAAAATAGGACAGGAAACCAGTGACACTCTATAAAACATCTAAAAGTAAGGCTCATGCGAAATCAGTTCATAAAATGTTCATGGGAAGGTAATATGTTTACATTTATATTTAAAAATAAATAAATAATAATATACAATCTTAGTAATCCGATTTATGTCAAATTAAAGGATTGCCTGATTAATTGAAATTAAGCTAGAAAAACGCATTTTAAAAATAAAATCTATATTTATTGCCAAAATACTGCAAAATCTACCAAATTACTATAGAAAAAATATAGAAATTTTATAGATTAATAAAAGATTACAGTATAGAACATATATATTATATACAGTACACTTGCGAGAACTCGGCCTAATGTGGCGGAAGGGTAGACCGGATAATAAAAGAGCGAATAAATCGGAGTTCTATGAACTCATTTCTTTGCCTGCCAAATCTAGAAGACAAGGTTTTTATACCGGACGTATTACGCATTTTCTCACTTCTTATTGAGTGCTAAGTTCTCCATTTATCTCAAGCCATGTGGAATGAAAACGCGGCCGCAGGCCGGTGAATAGCAATTGTCAGTAACGTGTCGAGTTAAAATAGAAGACGGATACTAGTAGCATATATAAACTACCAGTTCGCTGTACTGGTAGTTAATATATATGTTTATATTGCCGCATTGAAGAAAAACAGTCGAATCTTCATGGCCGAATGGTCATGGCACTGGTCTCATGATCAAGAGACCTGGGTTCGAATCTCGCTAGAGACAATGCGATTAATAGTATATGTAAATACTTAATTCCTTGATTTTATGTTTTCCTTTATTTCATGTTCCAGAAGATACTGGACATTTCTTTAGTTTACCAGACAAGTGTTCTGGACTTTTCTTACTGTCTCCAGAAGAGTATTCTGGAACTTTCTCTGCTTATATAAAAGCAGAAGATTTGTCAGTTACTGTACATTCTGAGTTCTGAGTTCAGTTAATAAATTGGTTTAGCTCTACCTCTTGTGTGTCATTGAGTTCTACACTATAGTTCTACGTGACAATATACTGCACTGCACGTTTCAAGAATTTATAGAGAATAGGTAAATTAAAGGATATAAAGTGTTCATATTTTAACATAAATTCTGTAATGCTTAACTTAAATACAGGAAACCCAAGCAAAACGTTAAAGTTAGCCGTAGACCTGATTCTTAAGAAAATTGACTCAAATTGATTTTATTTTTCACTGATAAATGATACACAGATATGAAAAGATAACCCTAAGATAAGAGTCAAAACTTACAGTTTTTAGTTTTTGAAAAAGTTCTTAATAGATGACTGCTTCTGCAACGCTTGCCTTCCTGACTGAATTACGATAAAAGAAAACTAGGCCAGATAGTCGCGAACCGGATACTGTATAATTTAAACCTATAATTTATGTTGATGTAAGATTTCTAAAATTAATTATGTTGTGACTTGTTTTACTTTTAATGCTATCCAATCATCTGTATAGAATTATAGGGGGGGGGTATTGCTGGATTACTGTAAATTCTTGCATAAAAAAATAAAAAAATACCAAAGAAGGGTTAGCCAATCCAGGACGTTCTCTTCACCCGCTATACTTATAATGGGGAGGGGGTAGTATAGGGAAGGAAGTAGCAAAAACTCAAAAATCAATCATGATATTTCGCAAGCATGAGTATTTAATGCCATGACGATCGTGACTTAGTACAGCAAGTTATGTGTTTCGTAATATAATGAATGCATGTTTTCAATTACTTCTTTTTTACCGATTAGATCCAAAATTTTGCACAGATTCATCATTTTAGTCATAAACATAACAAATTTTCTTTATGTAATTTGTTGCCTTTTTTTGAGTTGATGCGCTCACACATAGGCGAATACAAAGTGAACTGTTGGTTCCTTTAACAAATTCAGCTCAAAAGTTAATGCATATCTAAAATTTTGATGTAAATCTGTATACCAAATTCCATTCATATAGGTGTTTGCGTTTTTGAGTTATTGTGACCATATAGCTGTTGCGGATAGACAGATTAGAGTGACTTCTCTTTGACGGATTTCGTTCACATTTTTATAGAAATCAAATCTATAAATTTGAAAGCTAAGAAGACATACCATCTAGCTTAGTGCATTTTTGAGTTATTGTGTTGAAAGCGAGAATTGGACTTCTTGTGTACAGCTGACCACCCCGCCATCACAGAACAAGGCAGTATCGAAAAGAAATGCGTTATCTGAGCTCACAGAGGTCTGAAAAGTGAAAATGTGTCAGAATCTAAAGCTAAAATATTTTGATAATTTCATAATTTTTCTTTCTTTTCTTTATGTAAGATTAATTAAAAATTACACCTGTGACATATTTTTAAATATTTATGATATAAAATAACACTCATTCCGTTATAATACACACTTTATTTATTCATTCATTGCTGCTTCATTTTATTTTACCAACCGCAGTTAGCTTAACCTATTTAAACGGATAAAAAATAAAATTTATTAATTAAGAAAGTTATTAATAAGCGTTTCTTTATCAAAAACGAATATAATTAAAATTATTTTAAGGATTAATTACTTTAAATTATTCATTAGTTAATTTTTAAAAATGTATTCGATGCTAGACGTACGAAACTTCTCAGCCAATCAGAAGTCAACCTCATTCGCCAAAGGCAATATAGAAATGAAAGTTGGTTTAGAGCGAGAGGTCATATTATAATAGAAGAGGAATTGCAAAGTAAACGATATCTATTCTATTAATGTCATGTCAAAAAAATGGATTGTGATGTTGTTTTAATTGCCTATATAATAGAATAAAATAAAAAAAAATTCTTAAATTTATTAGCAGATGATATTTTTAATCTGCCTTAAAAGTCATTTTTTCCCTTCTCTGTACTTGTAATAAAGATCAATGTGTTTCTGCTGGCGTTCTGTAGATCAGACTGATTGACCTAGAGTTACCAAATTTGGCCCATACATTTTTCTGCCTAATTTATTTTTGAAGTTTTAATTAATTGATTAAATTTTGACGTTATTTTGGCATAATTTCTAAAAATGTAACAATCTTTTTATGCTAACAAGGCTTATGCAAGAGAAAAATGAGGGACGAGAGTTTTCTATGCAATTCATGCTAAGAGTACAAAATAAATAAATAATAAAAAGTGTAGTAATTCTGAAAATCGTGATCAAATAAATGTGCTTTTTATGTGCTCTAATATTAACACCAATATGTAAAAAGTGTGTTTTCTTATTAAAATGAATTAGTTCTTATCGCTTAGGTCTAATAATTTACTGTACAATTCGATTTTTCGTTCATTGTACCAATATTTTCGGATTTCTTAACGAAATATTTTTTGTTTCGTTTTTAGGTAGCTCCTTTCTTTCTTGTGACAGTTTTACTTGAACAGGTTATCCGGTTTTACCAGAAAAAGCCATTATGGAGATTGTCAGATACAATATCCAATACCTTCCATGGTTTTCTAATGGAATTTTCCAAGTAAGCTAAACTATTTTTAATTATAAAAAAGTAAAAAAAGTAAAAAGTATAAATATTTAATCTTAATTTGATGAGATTTGAACCGAAAAATATGAATAATTAATTCATTTTCGGTTGTACAAATTTTAAAAATTTCTAGGATTAGAGTGTAATACCGCTTTCTGACACTTGGTATATTCTTATGTAAAAAATAATTTTTAATAATGAAAGCAATGGTGTTTTGTATAATGTTTTTCACGTTACAGAACAATAAATATTAAAAAAACATTAAAATACTTTTCAAAAAACATTCAAATATGAAAACATACATATATATATGTGTGTGTGTGTGTGTGTGTAAAAACATTTGCGCAATTGCGTGGCCGATTATAAGAACTTTTTAATATTTAAAACTTTGATTTATTTTACTAATGGAGGCATAATTTACGTACAAAGAATAAGTGATAAGAAATGCGTCAGTCTACATCGCGACACAAGAGAAAAAGAGACTGAAATTTTTCCCTTCGGTGGTTTTAATATGAGATTTGATACGGAATTCTTTAATACGTATAATCTTAGGAAAGGAAAATTAGGTATCTTTAAAAGAATGTGGTAAGCATTAAGAATTTTTATTCCTTCACTTGGAATATATGAACCTGCGGAATTCAACAGTTTTCTAGAGCGCTCGCTAAAAGTATTTAAATAAAAAGTGGAACTGGATCAGAAAATAAGTATGGGCTAAATTAAGATAAAAAATTAGAAAATTAATTCATCATCATAACATATATATTCAGTCATAAATTTTTTCCATACACATAGGTTGTTCCAAACAAATATAACTCTCACAGAAGTGTTCGATGTTCCAATTATTTCCTGCAATGAAAGATATTGTGGTGAACCATTGACAACGTATATTTTAGAGCTTAAAACAGTCTTTATTGGATGATAGCATCTATAATAGTGATTAATGAAATGAAATTATTTTCAACATTCCATGGATACCCTACCCTACTGCACTAAAGTTTCTATGTTCGTTTCGAAGATATAAACAGTGTAAAAATGTATTTCAGGAATCCATTCATAATAACATGACGTACGTTAAAGAATTCGCGGTCAATTAATTTGAAAACCTATTGCCCTTCTTTTAAAAGAAAAGCATACGGTAGTAAGTGCTGCAAGTGACTTTCATAATAGCGTTTGTTGTTGCTGCGCATGTCACTTGTCTGTGCTGTCACATGAATAGATTTCATAGCATTCAGTTTTATTATATACTAGCCGTCTTTGGCGACCAGCCGGTTCGCCAATCTTAATGTTCGTTTAAATTTTAATAATTAAATATTTTACGCAATTCCTACTTTAATAGATTCTTCATCAAAATATTTTAAAACTTCAAATTTTGATAGTCATATAATTTATTCATAATATTATAAAGGCCTTCAGTCATAACGTAATATGTATCTCTCTAATTTTCTATAAGCTCACGTAGAATTTATGTTTTAAATTAAAGTGGAAAGAATTAATCTGCAATTAATATAATAATATTTTTTACTGAAACAAAGCATTTTTTTATAATCTGATTACTGATAACAGAGTCACTGAGCGTTTAAACTTTATGAGCGTAATCATATCTTTCTTAATTAATGTAATATCTCAAGAATTTGTCAACAAAATTTTCTCAGATTCATCATAAACAGATCGATTAATTAAAAATGTTTAATTTTAAATGCATCAAACACTAAGAAAATAAAATGAATCGTTTAAAATAATCGGTCGAAAAAAGGTTTAAAAAACTACTTAAAAACTGATGTACTTAAAACCATAAGCATATACAAAAAAATATATAACTAACATAAATACAATTTAATTACAAAAGCATGCAAAAAACCTAAAAATAATTTAAATCAAGAATCATCCGTTGATAATATTGTCAACAATCAGAACACAATGCGCATGCGTGTATTTTCAACGCCAGCTACGGTAACACAAATGCGTGAATTTTTCTACGCCAGTTGGGGTAACGCTATGCAGATTAGACATTTTTAATTTCCTTTATTCTGTGTTATTTTAATTCAAAAGTACTTCAGAAAGAATATGAAAGATCGATTAATTAACAATGTTTAATTTTAAATGCTTCAAACATTAGGAAAATAAACCGAATTGTTTGAAATAATCGGCTGAAAAATGTTAACCCTAGCCTATTGGGAAAAAAAACTGAAGCCTTACTCATTTGGCAGTGGGGAAAATGGAAGATTTTTTGGCGGGAAAGTTAGTTTTTAATTAATAATTAAAATTCTAATTAAAAATTCAAAAAAAAGGACCTCAGGTGCACATTCCCGATCTCTAAAGTATACATGTACCAAATTTGGTAGCTGTAGGTCAAACGATCTGACCTGCAGAGCGCCAACACACACACACACACATTGAGCTTTATATAAGTACTAGCCGCCTTTGGCGACCAGCCGGTTCGCCAGTATTACCGCTCGCTACAATTTTCAATTAAATATTTTAAGTAACTGGTCTCTTAGATTCTCAAACAAAACATTTTTAATCTTCAAATTTTGATAGTCATATCAAACTTATACTGTTGTTTAGATCGTTTATTTCAATTTACTGTATATATTTTGCTAATTTGTTGTCATTTCCGGTAAAACTTCAACTTTAATTTAAAGTGGAAATGATGAAATTGCAATTAATATTAAGATATTTTTTAATAAAACCAAGCGTTTTATTTTATTTATCATCTTTATTGTTATTTATTTATTATTATTATTATTGAATATGAGTATTGCAAACTGAATCGCTCGGCATTTAAGTCTTATGTGAACTACAAAATATTTTTCATAATTTATGTAATATCTCAAACAATAATTCAACAAAAATTTCTCAGATTCAGCATAAAATTCAGTTTTTAGTTTTGCTTTCAAGAGGATTGAAATGAAATCAATAATAATATTTTCTTCCTTCATATAAATATATTTCAAAAATTATGAAGTCTAAATTTAATATAGTAAGGTATCATATTCTGAGAAATATTCTGTACATACCAAATTTTAAATAAATGAATGAATGTTTCTATTTTTCACTATCAACTAAGACTTATTTATGAAGTTTTGAATGTTAAAAATTTAGAAAAACTCACCATTTTCATAATCTTAGGCCAATTAATCTTGAGAAACCTGCGCGCTGATTGACGTATTTTCTTTGAAACGATCCATGAAAAATCTAAAATTATCCTTTTTTTTTATTGAATAGTGATATTCAAATTTTCATAAATCAGTCAGTTTAAGTGATTGATTTAGTTGATTGGAAATTAACTGTTTTTATTTAAAATATTAGTGTTTCAAGAACATTTTGTTAAACGTGATTTCTACAGCAGAAGTTTTATGTAAAATCAAAAATTCGTTATTTATTAGAGCATTTATTGAATCAAGTTATATAAAATGTAGTCATTTTCCATTTAGACCATTTTAGCAGATCTGTGTCTTACTAAAGGTTTACAAATTAGCTGTGTGGCCCTGATTTGAATGGATATCCTGTTCATATTAAACAAAACTTGCCTTAAAATAAAACTGATTTATTGGATTAATAATATAGAGAGTGTAAAAGGTCATAAAATAATTTTTCTTGAATTTAAATTTTAGAAAAAATAATATTTCATGTTTGTTTCATTTCCTACAGACACTTGCCGAAAATTATATTTTCCCATTAACGGAGTCATTTCCAAAACGTTTTAATTTATTTTTAATTGGAGCTTTAATCAATGTAATGGCAACACTTTGAAAAAATCTAATTTTTTCCCATGAATGCGAAACGTGTTCGTGCAGCTTAAATTTTATTTTTATTTTGTACGAAAAAATGTTGAAAAATATAGTTAAAATATTTATTTAAAAATTCATTAAAAATAGAAATTTAATTTTAAGATTAAAACAGTAGTATCATTTAAAAGATAAATTTTTGATCTTGAACTTCATGCAAAAATCTTTTTTGTGCGGTAATATTGTCGGAAGTTATAGCAGAAACACGCCAAAATTTCGCTTAATTTTTAAATAAATAAAATTCTAATGAAAAATTTGAAAAAATAACCCCCAGGCGTACATTCCCGGCCTCCAAGGTATACACGTGCCAAATTTGGTAGCTGTGGGTTGAATGGTCTGGCCTGTAGAGCGCCAACACACACACACACACACACACACACACACACACACACACACACACACACACACACACACACATTGAGTTTTATTATAAGTATAGATAGATGTATTGTCAGTTAGCACCTACTAAGTTATTAGTTTCATATTTATAATTACGTAAACGTGAATATATGTCGTTCCTTCTTCTTTGAATTAACATTACTCGTTATCTAAGCTTAGAATTGCAAATCACAGATACTACTTTATAATATCTATAAAAAGCAGTTTCCTTTTTATAAACAATTATAGAAAATTAAAAGAAAAAATTTAAATTTTGATATAATTAAAACTGTAGAGGGGCGAGACTCTTTATAACTTCGTTATAAGACAGATGAAAATAATAGACGCGTTTCAGGAAGATTTATTTAATTATTTTCTTAACTTCCATATTTCACGAGACATGTACGCAAAAATACACGATTCTCACTACGAATAAAATCTAATAATGACCCCCAAGAAGGATTATGGGAAATATATCTTGATGTTAATAAGGTAACGCCATCTGTTGTATCAAAAGAGAAGGAGTAGAGTTATGTAACCGATACAAAATAATGTTTTAATAATGTAAATAATAAAAAAAATTATGTAAATTTAATTACTGTAATAAACCAGGAAATAAATGAAAAATTAAATAAAGTATGTAATAATCTTAAGTAATTTATTCTTTCAGGATTCCGTTCAAAGGAACCGAGGTATGGGTGTATGCTTGGATTTACAAAAACTACCGATTAATAGAACTACCATGGGATTCGCCCTGGACATGGATTGCCTGCTGGTTCATAACAGATTTCTGTTATTACTGGATGCATAGAATGATACACCGTACATATTTTTTTACAGTCTTTCTTATTTAGTGTTTTAGAATGGTGAAAGCAAGAATAGAAAGTCAAATATGTTTTTTACTAAATTTATAATGCTTTCATCCTACTTGAGTTTTAAATATTAAATAAGGAGCAAATTAATCGCAAATTCTCAAACATTCTTTCAATATCTAAATGACATCAAAATATTTGCAAATAATAATATTTAAATGACTTCATTTTAACTTAACATAATAAAAAGCATGCGAAAAACTTTTCTTTGAAATTCAAAACAATAAGCTCACAAAAATAAAAAATAAACAGCTTAGAACTTCTAATCCGAAATATCGTACTTATGATATTATTTTAAGCTGGATTTGTCTGTGCTTTCATCTGGCATAATTACCTTAGTCGCATTTTGTATACAGCGATGTTAATATCATTCATTTTATAGAAAGAATATCTACTTGTCTTTCAGTCTTTTAGCAACTCTTTATAATTCTGTATGTATTTCAATCTCAATTGATTACTTCATGTTTATTCAAAAAGTGAAAAAAAAAGTAATAATTTTGCTGCAAATTTCAGAACTCGTATACAGTAAAAATAATCCCATTAAAAACATCCTTCAAACAATTTTAAACATTTCCTCGCACTATTTTTTTATTCACATATATAAAAACAAAAAACCCTTTGCTTTAGTAAGGGTAATTACAAGTTGACTACTCCGACCCTCCTTGAGGCACATGAATAAATCTGAATGTCTAGACCGCCGCGGCAGCATTGAGGATGAATCCTAAGCACCATCACCGGCCGCAGTACAACCCTTCCCGAAGGAAGAACATCCCGTCATCGATGGGAGGAGCCAGATCTCCCACCTATTTATGTACCCAACAGGTGGGGAGAATCAACCACCACAACGAAAGCTTCTCATCCTCATAACTGAGGCGCCTCTAAGTAATGCTCAGGGCATAATATTACTATTTTACCCTTAGCCTTTATTACCTTAACCTGTTAGCTGCGTTCTAACATGTATACACATACACATCAATCCAAATTTTTAATTTTAAAGCGACCGATTGTATATACGTAATGCAAAATAAAAAATTACCCTTCGATATAAAAATCTCAAATTTTTAGTAATAGAAATGTAATTTGTGGTATATTTTTTATAATTCAAATATACCAGCTATAAATTTTTAAAAAGTTAGGTTAAATTCTCTGGTATAAAAGTTATTTCCCGTATAATGAATTGCTTTATACAAAATGAGCTGATTATTTCCTCCAAATCATCGGGTTTTCCCCATATTTGTATATCGAGATTTCCCAGTATTTTCTTTGTATATAGGGTATTTCCCGATAATGATTGTAACAAGATAAATAAAATTCGCGAACTAGGAAGACCCTTCGTAATTTCTGGTTAGTGTGAACAATCTAGAAACTCTTCTTGGATTTTTTTTTTTTTTAACAACTGTCGAGCATTAACATTGGTCGACTCAATACAGCTACAAAACCTACATATCTCTAAAAAAAATTAGCCCAAATTTGTACCAACAACTTCATTCATTAATATTTACATTTTAATGTTTGACACTTTTTAAATTTTCAGTAACTCTACCTTTTATTCCAACATTGATTTGCTAATTTTTTTTTATCCAATAAGAAAGAAATTTTATTCGCTTTACTATGATTTTTTCGCGAAATTTATAATGCAGCCATTTGTATTGCTTTCGACGTGTATACAGGTTATCACTTGAATTTGATTTCGCACTGCGTAAAGGGTTTTTAAGAAGAAATTCCGCAATTAATTGCTTAGGCAAATAAGGATAAATAGCGCCCTGAACATGTATTATTTTTTCGTTTCTTAATCTTATTTGACCTTTAAAAGAGGCGTAAACCGACCAATTATTCCATTGCTCGATAAGCCCCTAAAGCTACCGCACTAGTTCCTAGTCACTAAACCACTGAAAGAAAATCATCATATTGTTCACTTCAAATCGCATCATTTACACATCATCACATTATTTATTTTAAATCGCATCATTTTCACTTACTTGTGCATCATTACATCATTTTTCCATTCGGAAATGATCAAGGATGATATTATCACGAGATGTAGTGGCGTAAAGTGTAATATCACCTCTTTATAGCATTAGTTTCTTTATTTTCTTTTATGAAATCAATGATTTTCTCATACACACTATATAGATAGTGTGCCCGTACCCCTTTAAGCAATAAAAGAAACTCAAATTTTTTGTCCTTTTACAGTTTGTTTATTTTCTAGCTGTTAAGATGCCTGTATTATCTTTTAAATGGGTCAATGAACTAAAATTTTGTTATTAAATAATTTGAAATTATTCATGTTGCGAATTGTTAAACATTTTTTAAAATTAAAATGAGACATCAATGTTTCCAGATGAAATTCAATAGAAAGTAACATTAAGGTAGTATGATAAGACAATATTGATAAGAATAGTGTTTAAACCACTCAAAAAAAATTTCCTCTGTTTAAATGATTCTGTAAACTGTTTGAATCCTTTGACACTATATTTATATATTAATCGAATTTCCTTTTCAAATATTCTAATTTATGTAACTTTGATTTTTTAAATACAGAGGTGAACATACTGTGGGCCATACATGAAACTCATCACACACCCGAAGACATGATGTTTACGTCGCCAATGAGAAATCACATATTTTTGCTGCCAATTCATTGGGTAAGTGGACAGCAGAGCATATAAGCAAATACTCTGAACGGAAGAAACGTGCTTTATTAAATAAAGATTTGCCAATCCCATTGATAAAGAAACATTTATCTTAATTTTTTTTTTTTTTTTTTTTGTAAAATCGTGTTTTTTTAAAGAAAATATATAGATACAAATCACATACTAATTACATATGAATATTTTCCAATGGTACTTGCATATGAATAATCATGAATGCACTTGTTTAACATGTTATTCGAAACAGTCAGCTATATTACAGTATTCATTTTACAGTTTACCTGTCATTACTTATATTTTTGAACTTATACTCAGTTTTATCGTGGTTAAATCGGGTCCGAGATGACGCTATATGACATTGTCAACATGAGAGCAGATAGAAAAAGGCTTTAATATTTAGTTATATTTGTGTGTGTGTGTGTGTGTGTGTGTGTGTGTGTGTGTACGAGTTTCTTCAGGAAAGTCATCTATATAGATAAATTTAAAAAACAAAAATGTTAAGCATAAAAACATAAATAAAAGTAAAAAGCGTAACTCGAACCGAGGACCCTTTACACACGCGTCATTCAAATAGTTCTGACTACTATACTGCTCTGCGGGTACTTAGCAGTGGAAACTGAATATTCTAATAGTTCATTATTTAAAAAAAAAGGGTTTATTTTTTAAATTTTGTTTTTTTACGGAAGGCCCAAAAATAGATAAACTTAAAAAGCAAAACCTTATCTAATTATAAAATTTGATCCAAATCGGTTGAGCCGCTTCCGAGGTACACGAAATAAATAAATTTTTATATATAAAAGAAGGGAGAACCGGAATTTAAGCCCCTTCTTTGCCAAATTGCGATAAAGCGCCAAAGCTGGCAACATCGAGACTGGCAAACCTATTATTTTTTGCATTTATTATGCGCTATGATTGGGCATTTGTTCTCTCGCTTTTGAACATTTCGGAAAGCACGGCGTAAGACCGTCGTTGTTGGCGGGTTGGCGATTTTTGAAAATTGAGCCAAGCAGGGGGTTAAACTCCGGTCGTACATACAAGAATTGATCGGTTGAAGTTGTAAGACAAATTCTTTCAGAAAGTCTTTAAGTATTCGGTACAGTAAATTATTAAATGTGTATTACTTTCATAGCAAAGATCCTTAAAAGTTTTCCATTTTATTAGTATAAAATAAAATTCATCCAGATTTCCTCCAGAATTCCGAGGATAGATTTGATTTTCATAGGATTTATTAAAGCACTAATTAAGTGTTTGCAGAAAATAATAAAAGCAAATATTAAAAACTGGAGATATTTATGAAAAAAAAATGCTATATTATCTTTTCATAATGTTTCAATTAAAATATTTCAAACTACAATGAATTTATAAATAGAATTTCATCTTAGATTAAGCTTTTTTTTTTGGAACGATATGAAAATTAATCATTCTTTTTCATCAAAAGTTGTCATAGCTATGGAAATTGAAAGAATTTAATTTAATAGCTCAATAATCAATATGTTTCTTTTTGATATTATAACGCGGTGTACTGATTCTAGTTACTGCAACATTTCTCACATTCTGTTGATGAATAGAAAATAATCATACAAGATATTTGGTGTTTGGAATTTCAAAATTTATTATTACACTACCGAAATAATTGTTCACGATTTTTAAATATTCAAGTTTTTAACCAGATAACTGTTTTTGACAAGTATACCTCACATGGAAAAAGAACATTTTGCTTTATGACGGCTTTATTCAATAACAATTATTATATTTATGTAAAAATTGTTTAATTATTATGTTTATAATGAATTTTATTTATTATATTTATCTAATATATATAT
>JAPMOR010100651.1:198792-215661 GCA_026543865.1 Argiope aurantia | reverse complement strand
ATATCATTATTTAACCTAAGGTTTAAAGGATCATTTTTCAGATAACGTACCTGCCAATGGCTCTTGCAATTCCACCAACAACTTACCTCGTCCATTACCAAATCAGTATTATATATCAGTATTGGTTGCATTCAGAAGTAAGTGGCCACCAAACAATATGAAATAATGCTCTGTTTTATAGTACGCAAATATTTATGAAATTTTTTTACGCTTTCACTATATTCATAAAAAATATTTTTTCTATCTGAAGATTATCGATAAACTTCCTGCTCCCCTCGAATATATGTTAAGTACACCAAGTCATCACCGAGCTCATCACGGTAAGATTCTTTCGAATTCAATCTTTTCTTTAGATTAAAAAAATTGAGAATAGTCCCCTTTAGCCTTTCTGCACTTTCACAATATGGTATATTTCGGGTTTAAATGTATTTTATATAGAAAGAAGTCGAAGTAGCATATTGTAATTTAGTTTATAGTTGTTAATTTAATTTAGTTTATAGTATTTAATTTAACTTAGTTTATAGTGGGTGTGTTCTGATTTTCTAAGGAACTGTCCGGTTTTAAATACACTATTTTTAATTTCCACGAACACAGCTACACTACAAAATTTAAAAACACTTATTATTACAGACACACATAGAAAATTAGGTTAAAGAAAACAGTATGGTGGAGGGATTCCACGGTTTCCAGCCGAAAGCATTCGGCGTTAGCGCAAGGGTTGCGTATAGGGAAAAAGTCGACCTTGGGAAGCAGGTCTGCCGTTCAACTGCTTGTCTTCTGTAAAACGCCACAAGGGAGCGCTCTCTGCTCAAGGGAAAAAAGAGGTGCTACAAGTTTTATTAACGTCCCGTTTTAAAGCAACACTAGGACTATTGTGGGATGGACCTCGTAAATTTGAACCGCGGTCAGACGACGAGGACGACACCTAAGCTGGTATCCCCAATTTTCGCAACATTTCTACACCCCACCAACGGGAGGACATTTGTCCCCGACAGATTTAACGTGCACCATTCCCACTTACACGAAGATTCTTCGATGGAATCGGGTCTCGAACTTACAACCTTGCGGTTCCGTAGCCAAGACCTTACTACCAATCCACCGCGGTCGGATACTGGTTGTAAAAGCAGGAGGTGCTTACAAACTTTTAGAATGATTTCGGGGTCATTTAATCAATGTTTAAAATGTAAAGGCTATCTTTCTAAATCGATTTGATAGCCTTTTTTACAGAACTATAGGTCTTTATCGTGATAGAAAGGTTTTTCGTAAAATGTTCCTTCCATTACTTTCCTGAGTCCATTTATCGTGGTAGGTTTGCACTTAGAAAGAATTCTTTTCAGCATGCCAAAATCATAATAATCCATTGGTGAAGGCGTCAGGAGACTATATTGGAATATATTAAAAAGGCATATATTCAGTATCAGTTTTCATTTTTTAAAATCATGCAGTGTACTTATTTTCCGAAGTATAGCTTATAGATTTCAATATTGATTTCTTTTTTTTATTATTAAAAGTCATCTGGATAAAGAAATATAATTTCTTCTGTGAACAGTCGAAGTAAAATGTCCTCTTGATAGTACTCAAGGATTATTTTAATATTGGTTTTTTTCCTCTTCGTATTTTTGATTTTCCATTGTAGGAGAATCCTTTAACAATCATAATTCTCTTACTGTTACTTTATTTGAAAAAAATAAGCACAAACTGAAACCAGTGTTCTACATTTTTCCTCTTCGTTTTCGATAATAAATAGAAGTATTTTTATTGTTGTCATTTAGGTAAATCCATCTTCATTCATATGAGTTCATTTATCTCCTGTTATTTTATATTTCTGTTTATCTTTTGTCAAATAGTTTTGCTATAGCAATGTTCTGCGTTCAGCCACATGCCTCGAACATTATGTTGTTGTTGTTTTTTATCTTTTTCTTGTAAATCTTGTTTATTACTTTATTTATTGTTGCTGTGGATGTATTTAGAGACTTTGCAATTAATTTCTGCTTTGTGGAGTTTCTTTTATAGCAAGCGATTTCATTTTAGAAATATTTGAAATGGTATGCATCGTTTCTCGGGTATCTGTTTGGAATACTTTTTCCATGTAGAAGCAGCGATTAATGGTTTTTCGTCTTTTATACTTATTTTGCATTTAGAAATTTTTACTACTGTGCATTTCACAATGTAAATGAATTACGAAATCGGAATACTTGTCTTCGGAAAGCGCAAAAATATATCTTCCAAACTGATTTTTTTTTTTTTTTTTGACATGCTGCATACTGAAAGAAGGAAAATTTTTAAAATAGCAGCGATATGCCTCATTTCAAATAAACCACTGTTGGAAGAAACTTTTATTCCGAAGTATTTGCTGTTTTTAAATTTCTTATCGAAATCTTCCAAAAAAATATGCAAATATCATTTGTGATAATTTACTACCATAATAAAATATTACTTCAGTTGTCTCAAACTATCTTCAAAGATTTTTCTCTCAATTATAAAATTTATCTTTTCAGAATAAATTTCTGAATGAGTATTTGAAAAAAAAAAACGAAAAAAAAAAACAGGAAACCAGAATTGTACATTTATAGCTTTGTATTATGAATTATACAGAACCGAAAACAAACGATCCATTAATTCGGAGTCAAAAATGAACACTAGTCTTAAGTAGCTAATATACATATCTATAATTGATTTCTACAGTTAATTAATATTTTTATTATTAATATTATTAACAGTGATTAAATATGCGAGTAAGTATAAGACGCAGTACATTCTGTTTTATAATAGTTATTTTCAATCATTCAAAAGATTTTCACTATTGTTTAAGCAATAAGAAATGTGCTTTTCAAAAGAATCATTAAAAATTTATTTTGACACAAGGAGATATAAAATACATAATTATCTTTAATGAAAGATCACATTAAAAAATTGTTGATTTTACTGATTTACTATCTTTATCTATTAGAAATGAATATATTTATTTAGGGTTTTTGATTTTTTAATGTATTCCTTGATAACGTTAAATTTTATGTTGTTATTTATTAAATTATATTTTGTCTTCATTTTGAAAAATAATATTTTAATTTGAGTTGTTTAACTACATTTTCAAAACATTTTTAAAAATCAATAATAACATTTTTTTTAGATATAACTGAATAATAATTACGAAATTCTATGACAAAATTTCAGGTCGCAATCGGCGCTACATCGATAAGAATTTCGGGGGCTTCTTAATAATATGGGACCGAATATTTGGAACTTTCGAATCTGAAGATCCGGAAGAAAAGCCATTGTACGGATGTACAACACAAATGAAGTCATACAATCCGCTTATTGTTCAGGTATTTCAGTTATCTTAATTTTAATATTATCAAAAATGCTGTTAAGACATATTATAAAATTTAATAAAAGCCTCTAAAATATTTTATTATCCTGATTTTGAATTAATTGCACTATTCTTTGGTTATTCCTGCTGCAAAAAACATATATGTAATCATAACTCTTAATCGAATTTAAATCCTAAGTAATTTCCTAATTTTTATCTTAATTGAGCCTGTATGAACCTATATCAACCAATTAGCCTGTATTATATTCTAAAATGTTTTCTTGTTTCCTTATCCAAATCCCACTTTTAATTTAATCATTTTGAACATGTGTATTGTTATTGTATTATGATTATATATCAAACACGATTAAGTTTTCATACACAGCAATGAATATATATTAATCTAATTTTTATTAATAATTGCATCTAGAAATAACGTTTATTATTTTCCATTTCGACTTTGTATTTCTCAAATAAGGAAAACTTAAGACAAACTGCAAAAAAATGAAAAAAGTTATGTAAATTTCTTTAAAATAAGAATTATGGGGAAGTTTTCTATATACCTATTCTCTATC
The DNA here is from genome assembly GCA_026543865.1 of Argiope aurantia. Classification (NCBI taxonomy): domain Eukaryota; kingdom Metazoa; phylum Arthropoda; class Arachnida; order Araneae; family Araneidae; genus Argiope; species Argiope aurantia. The sequence continues at coordinate 211,776 of JAPMOR010100651.1, read as the reverse complement.
TCCTTTCCTATTTATTTCTAGGATTAAATAGAACTTTTAAAACTTAGTAAGATTTTTAAGCATTGTTCCTGATGGTGTTTTAAAAATAAATTGCCTAACAAACTATTGATGATAAATTATATATATAGGATCATCCATAATTTGTTTGTGTTTTTATCTGTATTCTTGTTTGTGATGCATTCTAATGTTCTTGTTTATATGAAAATATAAAAATAAAATGCGCGTGTTTGTGAAACGTTGAAAACGTTATAATTGAACCCAGCTTAAATATTTGAGAATATTATAAAATGCATAAAAAGGCATTAGCGCATAATAATAGAATAATGCGTAGAATATTATAAGCGCCTAATAATAGAATAATGCATAGAATATTATTAGCGCAAAATAATAGAATAATGCATAATGCATAGAATATTATAAACGCATTATAATAGAATAATGCATAACGCATGGAATATTATAAACGCATGATAATAGAATAGTGAATAGCGCATGGAATATTATAAACGCATGATAATAGAATAATGCATAGCTCATAGAATTTTATAAACGCATAATAATATTTAAACACGATTTTAAATATTTTTTAAATCGTGTTATTATAGACAAGGCGCATTATCTGCTATCATTAATCGTCTTAAAATTCTTTGCTCAGTAAATGTAATTCTTAGCGTTCTAAGATTATTCGGAAAATGTTCACTTAGTCTTTCTATATCAGCTTACGAAAGTTCCAATTAACAAATCGTCAGTCCAAAACAATAGATTTTTGACAACTTACCATAAAATGTATTAAAAACCTATAGAGCATCTGAATTCATTCACTTATTTTATATGAGTTTATATTTTTAGTTGTGCCAGATAAAACATAAATGTTAATTTTTATGGGACACAAGTGGTTTTCACATATCATCTCATACTTAAGTCCTAGAATTCGGATTAAAAGAGGTCATACTCATTTCGAAATTGAGGGAAATGGAAACCTTTTAGCTATCAACCTCAAGAGGAACTGTATATAATATTCCGCCATATACTTTACATTCACTGCACCAGGAAGTATCATTAAAATCATTTCAACAGGACATGTAGCTCAGCTAAACAAGAGGTACCATTAAAGAGTCGTAAGGATTTTTGTAAGAAAGAAAATTCCATAATTGATTAGGCAGTATTCTGAGGTTTTGAAATCATTAATTTTTTATTTAACTAAACCAGACTTCAAAGAGGGCCTTTTTTTTTGAAGAAAACTGTTCAGACGGCATTAGAAAGTCAGATTAATTAGGATCGAATTAGTCCTGTTGAAACGAAATTTTACCATTTCTTTCAACTCAGTTTAACGATTCTAGCATAATTTATAATGAATTACTAAGAATTTAATGAAAATTCTACATCCACGGATGATTTTAGAATTCATCAGACTGACAGTATTTCAGAAGTTTGGTATACGGTCTTCATACCAAATTCGCAGATATTTGTCAAATTCTGAGTAAAATATATTCAGAGAAAGTTCATTCGTTCGGCTGTTCGAATAGGTTAGGAGGATAACTACAAAACGATGAGTGCTAGATAGATAAGAGTTAGTCACAGACTTAACATCTATAATACATAATATCTAATCTGTCAAATTTTGAGCCAAATCTAACAACGAGTTGATTGTCTGTCGACCTGTACTTTCAGAAACATGTAAATGAGATAATTCAAAAACACAATAATTTAAATATATTAAATTTGATATGGAATTTTGTGACTATAAATACAGATTTTTGCTTTAATCGTTTGGGAAAGAAGTGTTTAAAACACAAATTCGATTTTCGGTACTTTTGACCGCATGCCAGGGTTTAATCGCCAAAACAATCGCCAAGGATGGCACGATAGATTCATTAAAAATACTAAATTCACGCCAAACGTTAATGTGTCGTAACTATTGTACGCGGATGCCATTGAAGGCATTGTCTGTGATAACAATTTAATTAAAGAGTATGCAAGAAAGTGTTTGGTTGACTACTCCAACTGGTTTCCCTAATTTCGAAACAAATAAGTCTTATATCTGTAGAATGACTAGCAAATCCTGAATTGCAATGTCAGAAAGTTCTACTTACAGATGAAAATCATGAGGGTGAGAAATATTTCAATGTACTATAGTTTATTTGTAGGTAGATGGAACGAATATTTTTAAATCTTAATATACATTATTTGTTTTCTTCTGGAAAGCAAAACTTGAGAGGAGTCAACTGCGCATCAAACGAATTTTCTAAAGATAGTTAGTTCTATTAAGACACATAATTATCTCAGTTCTCCCAAATTTACAGCTATCATCGTCATTTATATTTGAAATAAAAAGATTTATTAATTCTGTCCAGAGATTCCCAACATTCTCATCATTTCGCACGTGATTACATTAGGCATTTGCATGTGCCATAGTAAGCAATATTTTTCCTCTGTTGAAGATAAGCTTCATCAGTCTTTTTACAGTTCTAATATCGGTGTTCAGTTCACAGGTTTCCAATCATTCCCTCTACTATCTAAATGCAGCTTTACAACTCTAGCATTAAAATCCATGATGCGTGACACAAACAATCGAGAAAACATCCCCTCTTATAGTGTTCGTATGGGATTGGATAAAAATTGAATTTTGCTCGTCAAATCTACTGATAAAAATAATGCGCAAATCCATATTAATATGTGAAAGCTTTGTAAGAAAAGTCATAAATGATCTGAACTTTTCTCCATACATTTAGTAATATATTAAATGCTCAGCAACAAAAAGATGCATTTTTTCTTATACATGAGTAGAAAATTATGGCAAATTTTATCTTTTATTTTCATCTCTTGTACTATTTGTAATAAGAAAACATTGGTGGGTGATGGGATTTTCTTGTTTTAGTGCTGAGCTACATATGTAATAATAGTATTCGGGGTTTAGACTGAATCGAATAAGTTTCGAACATTAGACCCTTTCAAGAAAGTATTGTTAGTCTAATTTCCATTTCCTTCAAACACTAGAAAACATCAGAAATTCTTTTGAAAACAATCGATCAAAAAATTATTATCAATTTTATGTGTTATTATTATTATGTATTATTTATTAAGAATTGTTATTGTGTATTATTTATTATGCATTATTTATTAAGAATTATTATTATGTATTATTTATTATGTATTATTTTTTCGATTCTATAGTTATCTTTTACACGTTATTATTACTTATATTGTAATTGTGACTTAACTTCGATCCGAAAGTAATCACTGAAGTAATAAAAGTTTGATAAATAGAATTCCTTCAATTCAGATAAACTTATTTAAAAATTAGAGTATGTATTTATTCATTGTCTTCTTTTTTTCAGACAAGACATTTCAAGAACATTTGGAACAGATTTTGGGAAATTGAAGGGATAGGCAACAAATTATCCGTCATTTTCAAAGGTCCTGGCTGGTCACCTGGAAAACCATGGACAGGAAGCATTGAAGACATACCTCATGTAAGATGCTTCATTAAAAACTCTTTTACAATTGTGAAACTTACACGTAGTATGTACGAAGGTTTTGAATTTCCTAGTTTAAAATATCAATAGGCTTTATTAATTGATTCCTTTGTTCTAAAATGGTACTCATATTCATTTATTTAAACCTCTTACTTCAAGCTACGTCGAAATTACAATTACTTCTCTATTATTTCAAATAATTTGACGAGAAAAATTACAGTGTAAATGTAGGATTTCAGATTAATCAGCTACATAGGGCCAATGGGCTTGGAGAATTCGTAGACATGTCAATTCAAAAATGTTATTAATTCATATTTCAACAAAAAGCTTATAAAAATTATTTCAAATAAATAAGCTTATAAAAATACAAATTCCATGTATTATAAAATATTAGGGCTATTAGGTATGTTGAGATTGATTAATTAAAATCATATTTAAACATATTTAAGTATAATTAATAGTTTATTTATAATACATCGAAATATTGATTATTCGTTTAGTTTATCATGTTATCTTCTCTTTGACTGGTCTTATAAAATAATAATTTCAATGTTATATCTATTTGAAAATTATAATTTCTTTATGACTATTTTAATATTTAAATGTTTTTACTTGTAAGTAAAATTATTAATTATGACATATGTTAAATGTTATAACTATGGTACAGTTTTCGAGAGCTTTATTACTTTAACCCTTTTCTTCCGGTGATATACAAATTTCAAAATAATAAATGAATAAAAGCATATATTTTTACAAAGTTATTCACTTAGAATAAAAAATAAAATAAAATAAATTATTGGCATGTTAATTAATTAAAAATGTAGTGAACTGTGAAAACTGGCTTAGTTAGTTTTTAAAAAAGAGCCTACTTGGGGCAGTCAAATGCCTGAATACCTCTAAAGATATTTAACAATTCCCTTAGTTATAAAAGTAATTTGGATTAATTCACAAATGTTGCATATAAATTAAGAATAAAAAAAGGATAATAAGTTTATGAAAAATCGACTGCCATAGAAAACTTCACATGAAAATTTTTTAATGATTATTAAAATGTTGTTAATTTTTGAGATTTATTATATACTAGCCGCCTTTGGCGACCAGCCGGTTCGCCAGTATTACCGCTCACTACAATTTTCAATTAAATATTTTAACTAACTGGTCTCTTAAAGGATTCTCAAACAAAACATTTTTAATCTTCAACTTTTGATAGTCATATAAAACTTATACTGTTTAGATCGTTTCGTTCAATTCACTATATATATATATATTACTAATTTGTTGTCATTTCCGGCAAAACTTCAACTTTAATTTAAAATGTAAATGATAAAATTGCAATTAATATTAAGATATTTTTTAATAAAACCAAGCGTTTTATTTTATTTATCATCTTTATTGTTATTAATTAATTATTATTATTATTGAATGTGAGTATTGCAAACAGAATCGCTCGGTATTTAAGTCTTATGTTAACTACAAAATATTTTTCATCATTTATGTAATATCTCAAACAATAATTCAACAAAAATTTCTCAGATTCAGCATAAAATTCAGTTTTTAGTTTTGCTTTCAAAAGGATTGAAATGAAATCAATAATAAAATTTTGTTCCTGCCTATAAATATATTTCAAAAATTATGAAGTCTAAATTTAATGCAGTAAGGTATCATATTCTGATAAATATTCTGGACACATCAAATTTTAAATAAATGAATGAATGTTTCTATTTTTCACGATCAACTAAGACTTATTTATGAAGTTTTAAATGTTAAAAATTTAGAAAAACTCAACATTTTCATAATCTTAGGCCAATTAATCTTGAGAAACCTTCGCGCGCTGATTGGCGTATTTTCTTTGAAACGATCGATGGAAAATCTAAAATTATCCTTTTTTTATTGAATAGTGATATTCAAATTTTCATAAATCAGTCAGTTTAAGTGATTGCAAATTAACTCTTAAAAGTCAGTGATTTAGTTGATTGGAAATTATTTCTATGACCACCATAAAATCTGTGCTTTCTCTTGTGGTGTATGCATTCTCCTTAATATCCGCTCGAATGAAACATCACATACAAAAGTACTACATAGAACAAACACATCAAAAGTAAACATAACATTTCAATAGTTGCCAAAAACAAAAGAGAGAAAAATGCAATTAATAAGCAGACGATATTTAGAAAAGTACAGATATTTAGACTGGAAAATGAAATTATCTGAAATTAACAACACGCTCAGATGATATTTACAAAAGTAAAAATATTCAAACCTGAAAAGGATAATATATGAGTTATTCCATAAATAAATGCCATAAGTTTGTTTACATCTTCATTATTTTATGAGTCATTAAACATCAAAATGGGTCCAGGACTAAATAAACACCCTGTATAGAGAGTGTAAAAGATCATAAAATAATTTTGCTTGAATTTATTTTTTAGATAAAATAATATTTCATATTTGTTTCATTTCCTACAGACACGTGCCGAAAATTATATTTTTGCAGATTTCATTTCCAAAAAGATTTAATTTATTTTTAATTGGGGCTTTAATCAATGTGATGGCAACACTTTGAAAAAAGCTAATTTTTTCCCGTTAATGCGAAACGTGCTTAATCTTAATTTTTATTTTTGACGAAAAAAAATATTGAAAAACATAGTTAAAATATTTATTTAAAAATTAATTAAAAATAGAAATTTAATTTCAAGATTAAAACATTAGTATCATTTAAAAGATAAATTTTTGATCTTTAACTTCATGTAAAAATCTTTTTTGTGCGGTAATATTTTCGGAAGTTATAGCAGAAACACGTCAAAATTTCGCTTAATTTTTAAATAAATAAAATTCTATTTACAAACTCGAAAAAATAACCCCCAGGTGCACATTCCCGGCCTCCCAGGTATACACGTGCCAAATTTGGTAGTTGTAGGTTGAATGGTCTGGCCTGTAGAGCGCCAACACACACACACACACACATTGAGCTTTATCTACAGTGGCTCCCAAAAGTGTTCGTACACCAACAAGAATCAATTAAAAACCTCATTATTTACCATTATATATTCTTATTTTTACATGAAACTTTTTTCATAGCATATTTTTACAGTTATTAATGAAGCAGTGAAGAATAAATTTTAATTACGATGCAAATTATTTTTTTGAAAATGACAATAAATAAAATTGAACAAAAATAGGACACAAAAGTGATCATACACTTAAAAAAAACATCACTAAATATGAAATTTACTAAATTTTTATAAATGTTTAGTATTTAGTAGGATATCCTATATTCTTTATAACAGCTTTTAAACGTTTGGGCATAGATTTAACTAAATGGTCGGTTACTTCTGCACCGATCTTGTGCCATTCTTCGATCATTACTGCTTTCAGTTGAATTTTCGATTTAATGTCGTGACTTCTTATTCGCTTCTCTAATTCTTTCCAAATATTTTCTATAGGATTTAAATCAGGTGATTGAGCTGGTGTTTTAAGGGTTTGAGGGCAATGATAGAGGCAAAAAAGACGAACATTCATGGCCGTGTGCTTAGGATCGTTGTCTTGGTAATACACAAAGTTGTTTAAAATGCCCAATTTTTGTGCTGACACTTTTAAATTATTATTGAGAATATTTATATAAACTCTATGATCCATTATACCATCAATAAGTACTAAATTGCCTACTCCAGCCGCTGACATACACCCCCAAACCATGACACCTCCACCGCCATGTTTTACTGTTCCAACTAAATTCTTGGGATTAAGTTCTTCGGGGTTTTTTTTCTCCATACAATGATTCTCCCATCCGACCCAAATATGTTAAACTTACTTTCATCTGCAAATAAGACACGATTCCAATAGCTCTCTGGCTGGTTTATCATAGATTTGGCAAATTTAAGCCTAGCAATTCTGTTCTTCTGACTTACAAAGAATTTTCTTCGTGCAGAGCGGCCATGTATACCAGCATTCCGAAGAATTCTATGAATAGTTTCACAGGAAATAGAAGTTCCATTTGATTCATTCTATTGTGAAGTAAATTTTATTGCACTCAGACGTGGATTTTTTTAGAAATTTACTCACAATATTCCTTTGACTTCTAACTGACAGAATTTGAGGGCGACCATTACGAGGCTTGTTTGCAATTCTTTTTCCCTCTCTGTAACGTATTTTTATGCTTTGCACCGTTGAATGAGGCAGATTAGTTATAGTTGCAATGCCTCTAATTGATTTTCCAGCTTTAAAATGAAATATAATTAATTTTCGTACGTCTAAACTCGTTTCTTTACGAATGCGCGTCATATCTAAGAATAAAGTAAATAGAATAAATAATTGTGATATTAAATACTGAAATCAACCGATTTTAGTGTATTCTTCAATTAGAAGAAAAATAAGCCGCAAAAGATATTTTTATGATGAATTTAAATAAATAATGTTTGGATGTACGAAAACTTTTGTGTTCTAATTTTGTGACATTTTTTTTATTTATTTTTTAGAACAATACTACTTGATTTTTTATAAAAATATTTGTTCAGTTTTATTAAGAACTATTTACAGATGCTAATTAAAAAAAACCAACTAATAAAATACTTTATTAAGAAGTATAGAACACAATTTCTGCAAATTTCTTTAGTGTACGAACACTTTTGGGAGCCATTGTATATGTATACTTATAATAAAGCTCAATGTGTGTGTGTGTGTGTTGGCGCTCTACAGACCAGACCATTCAACCTACAGCTACCAAATTTGGCACGTGTATACTTTGGAGGCCGGGATTGTGCACCTGGGGGTTATTTTTTCGAATTTTTAACTGTAGCGGGTACAATTACTGCCTTCTCCTTTCTTCATAGGTGGCGCTACTAGAGCCACCTATCAAGTGCCATGTTTCCCATGATTCCTCATTCTTGTCTCTTGTGTTGTCCATGCTTGCCGTGTGAATTTGTTCTTCAATATGCTTGTGTAAAATGTTTGTGCCGTGGAACCTAACGGGCTAATAAAAAGTAGTTCCTGAAACTGAACTCAATTCTTTCATCCATGGCATAACACCTAATAAAGAGTCTCGTCCCTCTACAGTGGCGCCCAACCGGCAAAATTTCATGGAATGGAAAGGTGTCAACCAGACGCCATGATTTTTTTTCCCGCCCCGGGAAGTTTTATTTGAATACTTCGCACCTATCCGGAGTTCGAGTGTTTAAAAAAAAAGAAGCTCGCATCTGTTGAAATCTACAGTGTTGCCCTAACACGAAGTGGAAATTTTTTCTATGTGCTACAGTGATTTTTGCCGCTGTCCAGTAAATTCATCCCCACCAAGAGATGTGTGTGTGCAAGAATAATTCTCCACCTCCAAATTAGTGCTTTCTAATTGTGTGATTCTTCACAAAAATATGCTTCATTCGTTTAAACGAAATATCTCCATAAATCAGTTCAATGAATATCGTTACGATTAAATGCGCTGCAAAAATAAAAGCAGTTTTGTTTTCGTCCACAGCTGGAATTCAAAAGCATCAAAATCTTCAACCCGGAAGTAAGCTGAAAAATCTTTCCCGCTTAATCATCGTTTTGTGATTTAATACCTTTTTATGACTCATATTTTTATTTCTTTTTATCATGTTATTGATATTTTGTTTTTCTTAAGAAATATATATATATGCATAAATTGTTGGTTTAAAAAAATAACTAATCTGTTCCCATTGCTTGTTTAAAGAACTTCTAATGTATATCTCCTGAAGGGAAGAAGAATTTTTTAATTTTAAGAGCTTGATTTTTTTTTTTTTTTTCATTCTTTGGTGAAAAAGGATATATCAATATTTTGTTTTGTTGGTACCACCTCATTTTTTTTAAACGTATTGATTTGGTTAATTAAAATTTTTTAGGCAAGTTTGATATTATATTCTGTGTTCTTGAAAATTATATTAAAAATGGTTGACCATTCGCAATAAAATATTCCAATTCAGAATTATTCCTGTTTCAAAACCATATAGTGTGTAATTCCTTTTCAGGTTCTAAGTATGCTAGTATTATATTTGAAAGAGATGCTAAATAATATATGTTTAAGTGTTCATAATATATTTACTTCTTTAAAAGGTTTTATGTTTGTATAATAAATGTCGTAGTTATTGCATACCAATTATATAAAAAACTTTTTGTAAGAATTTCAAACTTGAATTTTACAGAAATAAGTAAGGTATTACAACTATTTCAAATCCCTTGCTGCACTTAATTTTTGCTCCAAATATTTATATATGTGATGGTATTTTTTTTAAAAAAAAGAATTTTATCAACATATTCTTGCATTTTTAATTCTTGATTTCATAGTACTTTTGAATGCTAATTTTATTGTTTATTCTTCAAAGGAGAGGGTAGTTGTGTAACCGTTACTTAATACTGCATTTACAAATTTTCTTGAGTTACTTAACAGTTCAGTAATTGTATAAGGTAAAAATGGCTTATCTTTCTAAGGGCAAGAAAATTGATCTCTCTAACTTAGCATCAGAATTGCGCATCGAGGTCACATCTAATGATAAAATCATTGATTTACATGACAAAATAACTAAATCTAAAGTTTTTAAGGATAATGAACAGTTTGTTAAAGATACGTTTAATAATATTGTTGACGAACGGAAAAAGTTGGAAGAAGCAGAAATAAAGAAAGCAGAAACAGAAAAACAGCGTCTAGCTGAGGAAAGAGCATTTGAGCTTGAAAAGCTTCGGCTGCAGAATCAAAATTCAACTGCAAGCACTGCAAATGCTAGTCCAGTTGATTCTAATCCAACGCGTTTTGATTTAAAAACTGTTTTACCTACATTTAATCCTGCTACAGACGACATGTCTTTATTTTTAACGATGTTTGAAAGACAGATGAAGCTTTTAAACGTATCTATAGATTTTTGGGTATCATATCTAATTGGAGTACTTCCAAGTGATATAGGTAAATTAATAGCAAGAGAACCTGAAGAAATGTTTAACAATTACACCCACGTTCGTAGTATATTGTTGCAAAGGTTTAAGCTGACAGCAGACCGATTTAGAATTCTTTTTAGTCGACATCAGAAACGTGATCATTCCACTTGGAAAGATTTCTTTTTCGAGCTTCGAACTTACTTCGAAGGTTGGCTTAATGAACTAGAAATTAGTTCATTTGACAAGTTGAAAGATCTGATCATCGCTGATCAAATTAAGAAAAAATGCCCTCCAGAATATAAAACTCACTATTTAGATACTTGGGAAACACTTAATGATCCTGTCATGTTAGCTAAAAAGCTGGACTTGTATGAAAATATAAGATCGCCTTATCAAAAAGTTACAAAGCCTCAGAAATCACAAGAATGGTACAAACCTAAATTCACTTCACATGCTGGTAGTCAAAACTTTAAGAACTCCCAGTTCCCAAAATTTGAAAAGACAGATTCTTCCAATACTCTCAAAAATACTTTATCTAACTCGAGCAATACAGCATCACGAAATGTGGAAAACTCTGTTTATTGTTATGGATGTGGCTATCCAGGATTTATAAAATCCAAGTGCCCAACATGTTCTCTGAAGAAAGACAATGCTCATGTCAATGCCATACAAGTGTTTACTTGTTTTACCCTTCCAGTAGCCTTACTTAATATTGAAATATATGAAGCTACAGGAACAGTTTGTGCTGACACAGGAGCCAGTCAGTCAATTGGCGGAGAATTAATGTTTAACTTTTTACAGAAGCGTGGTCAGAAGTTCATAGAAATTGATCTCGCTGTGTGTCTGGCTGATGGTCAGAAATCTACATCAACTGTTTTAAAAACTACAGTGCCAATCACAATACATGGCCGAACTTTCCGTACTGATTTAATTTTCCTGCCACTTGCTAAAGGTAATCGCACTCTCCTAGGAGTTGACTTTTTAAGGAAATCAGGAATTGTGATGGACATGCATAACAATTGCTGGTATTTTGGCGATAAACCCAACTGCAGAATACCCTTTGCCAAAGATATTCCCCTACCAACAAATACTAGTCCTGTTGAAATAGATAAGAGTTCTTGTCCGACGAATTCTATCACAAGTGACGATCCAGTACAAAACAATCCTGTTGTACCTGAAACTAATAATCTTTGTTTGCGTGTAGGAGAAGGACAGAATCTGGATACAGAAAATAAAAATCGCTTGAATGCCTTGCTTACTGAAAATGAAGAAATTTTCCAACTAGGGGGAGAACCAACTTCTTATGTAAAACACTATATCAATACAGGTGACCACCCACCAGTTGCATCTACACCTTATAGATTATCTCCAAAAAAGAAAGAGCTCTTAAGAAAAGAAATTGACGAACTGTTAGCCAATGATGTTATAGAAGAATGCGAATCGCCGTATGCATCACCGGTAGTTCTAGTCCCTAAGCCTAATGGAGATATTAGATTGTGTATAGATTATCGTAAGCTGAATGCGATAACTATACCTGACAAGTATCCACTGCCTCTTATGGATACCCTTTTACACGATGCAAAATCTACTGCTTTTATGTCTACCCTTGACTTAAAGACTGGATATCACCAAATTGAGGTCAATCCTGCTGATAAAGACAAGACTGCATTTGTTTGCCCTTTCGGCATGTTTCGATACAAAAGAATGCCTTTTGGACTTAAAAATGCTCCAGCGACTTTCCAACGACTTATGGACCAGTTCCGCAATGGACTACCTACAGTGAATATTCTAGTTTACTTAGATGATATTTTTGTGCTGTCTGAAACTTTTGAACAGCATATTCAAGACTTAAAGATGGTCTTCGATAGACTTCGAAAATTCAAATTATGTGTAAATAGAGAAAAATGTAAATTCGCATGCGATCGTGTGAAATATCTCGGATTGTGGATAACACCTAAAGGCATAGAGGTGGATCAAGATAAAGTTGCAGCAATACAAAACATTCCTTGTCCAAGAAATGTTAAACAGTTACAATCATTTTTGCAGACCTGTTCATGGTACAGAAAGTTCATCCCGAATTTTTCAGATGTTGCTAGACCCCTTAGCAATTTGACAAAAAAGAACATTGCTTGGAAATGGAGTGAACGAGAGCAACAAGCCTTTCAAACTCTAAAACAATGCTTGGTTACTCCACCAGTATTGAGGCAAGTTGATCCTACTAAACCTTTTATCATCCGAACGGATGCAAGTGGTTACGCTTTAGGTGCAGTTCTACTACAAGGAGACTGCCCCGCCGATGAAAGACCAATTGAATATGCCAGTAGACTCCTGAGCTCTGCTGAAAAAAATTACTCCACAATTGAAAGAGAAGCCTTGGCTGTTGTATGGGCCTTGAAGAAATTCCGAGGTTATATTGAAGGTGCAGAAATTACAGTAACATCTGACCACCAACCATTAAAGTGGTTAATGACTTTATCGTCACCCTCTGGTAGGTTAGCCAGATGGGCCCTTCAGATTCAATCTTATAACTTGAAAATCGATTATCTTCCAGGCAAATGTAACGTTGTGGCCGATATGCTTTCTCGACCTGAATACAACGATAAACAAACTTGTGAATTACAAACTGTTG
>JAPMOR010100651.1:176050-193792 GCA_026543865.1 Argiope aurantia | reverse complement strand
AATAATAATAATAATTAATAAGTAACAATAAAGATGATTAATAAAATAAAACGCTTGGTTTTATTAAAAAATATCTTAATATTAATTTCAATTTCGTCATTTACATTTTTAATTAAAGTTGAAGTTTTACCGGAAATGGCAACAAATTAGCAAAATATATATAGTAAATTGAACGAAACGATCTAAACAATATAAGTTTGGTATGACTATCAAAATTTGAAGATTAAAAAGGTTTTGTTTGAGAATCCTTTAAGAGACCAGTTATTTAAAATATTTAATTGAAAATTGTAGCGAGCGGTAATGCTGGCGAACCGGCTGGTCGCCAAAGGCGGCTAGTTATTAATATAGATATAGATATAGATAGATATAGATTTGAAAAGTGTTATTTGCCGCTATTCACTCTTCGATAAACGCCTTCTTTCAAAAGAAAGCTCTGATAATGGTTTTTACAAGAAAATGACTGATAATAAATTGTTGTAAAAATATATCTTTACAAAATGTATAGTTAATTTTTCGAATAAGTAGACATTTTCCACTTTTCAAAAATATACTAATATCTAATTTTAAATCATGGTACAAAAAATCCGACATAAAGAAATCGAAAAATGATTATATATTTACTGAAAGAATTACCATGTTTACTTATTTGAGTGCTGTGCTCACTTTCAATAAGAGATAATTCAAGATACTTTTAATCCAAAAAATCTGCTAAAGTTGTGCATTGGTTATCTATCAACTATTTACGATGTAAATGCCACCCATGTATTGGAATCTTAGACTTTTGGATATTAAAACTCAGAGCACAGAATTTTACATTCAATTGCACAATTATTTTGCTTTTTCATAAATTTTCTAATACTGACATGAATTACTGTAGTTATGATAATTGTCATTTTAAAATATCATTGCCATTCTACTAATTGAAACTAATCATTTTCATCATCTATCAATATATTGATTACAAATTCCCAGTATGAGTGATCACAAAGCCAGGTTCTTCTTGCCGATGTATTTAGGGCACAGCAGCCTAGAGGTAAGGTCTCGGCTTCGGAATCGGAATATTTCAGGTTTGAGACTCCATTTTGTCGTGTAAGCGAGTCTGGCGCAAGTTAAATTTTCCGGAGACAAACGTCCTCCCACTGGTGTAGTGTGGAAGTTTGGAGAGGTTGTGCCGGTTCAGGTGTAGTCTTCATCATCTGATCGCGGTTCAAAATTTCGAGGTTCGTCCCAAAATAGCCCTAGTGTTGCTTTAAAACGGTACTTCAATATAATTAAAATGAAACTAAGACTGACGTATTCATCTAACCTTCGGGGGCCGCGGTGGCCTGGTGACATGGGCGCGACTTTGGAACCGGAGGGTTTCAGGTTCGAGACCCGATTCTTCAGAATATCCTTCGTGTAAATGACCCCGGCGAAAGCTAAACCTCCGCCCCCCCCCCCCTCCACCAGCGCGATGTGGAGAAGGGAGTGCCAGCCGAGGCGCCGTCCTCACCCTCTGACCGTGGTTCAAAATTACGAGGTTCCCTCCCAAAATAGTCCTAGTGTTGCTTTAAAAAAGGGACGTTAATATAACTGAACTTTAAACTCATCCAATCTTCGATGGAATCGAGTTTTGCATATATTATCTTCCAGCTGCAAACAGCGAATTTCTACTATCATATTTAGAAAATAAAAATAAAAAAATACGTACTTGAATATTCAGAATGATTTCTCACTACACTTTTGACCAAATAAAAAAAATATTTTTCTCCAACAGCCTGCTCCTGAGTTCGAGAAGTATGATCCGCAATTAACATTGCTGGGCAAATCGTACACGTTCATACACTTCAGCTTCCTTGTGAACGCATATTACATGCTGGCTCTCAACATGCCGGTAAGACTCATTTCATTGGCTAATTAAATCTAATTGATTTTGAAATTTGTCTTTTGTTAAACAATTTTGTTATCTCTGTATATAAAAATTAGGAAATTTCTCTTTTAATAATCACTATGTAAAAGAATTGCGATTTAAAGTTATAGTTTCTAAAGATCGATCTACTTTCGATACTACCTGAAAATAGTAATAAAATCGATTGCTAAAAACAAAGGAACAGATTTGTTTACAATAAAAAATATAAAATACAGAGCGCAGATCATTTTTTCCCATTTATCTGATGATCTATACTTATAATAAAGCTCAATGTGTGTGTGTGTGTGTGTGTGTGTTAGCGCTCTACAGGCCAGACCGTTTGACTTACAGGTACCAAATTTGGTACATGTATACCATGGAGATCGGGAATGTGCACCTGGGGTCACTTTTTTTGAATTTTTAATTAGAATTTTAATTATTAATTAAAAACTAAATTTCCAGCCAAAAAAATTCTTCGTTTCTCCACCGCCAAATGAATAAGGCTTCAGTTTTTTTCCCCCACGCTAATGAGGTTAGGCTTAACATGTTTCCGACCGATCATTTCAAACGATGGTTTATTTTCTTAATGTTTGATGCATTTAAAATTAAGCGTTGTTAATTAATCGATCTTTCAGATTCATTCTGAAGTACTTTTGAACTAAAATAAAACAGAATAAAGAAATTAAAAATTTCTAATCTGCATAGCGTTACCCCAACTGGCGTAGAAAATTCACGCATGCATATTATGTTCTGATTATTGAAAACTATTTTCAACGAATTCGGACTTGATTTAAATTATTTTTAGGTTGGCTGTGTGCTTTTGCAATTAAATTGTATTTATGTTAGTTATATATTTTTTGTATATGTTTAGAGTTTATTTGTATTATAAACGCATATTGTTGTATTTATGTTAGTTTAAGTATATCGTTTTTTAAAGTAGTTTTTTAAAACCTGTTTTCGACCGATTATTTTAAACGATTCTGTTTATTTTCTTAGTGTTTGATGCATTTAAAATTAAACATTTTTAATTAATCGATCTGCTCATGATGAATCTGAGGTTTTGTTGAAAAATTCTTGAAATATTACATAAATTAAGAAAGATATTCTTTAGTGGCCATAAAGTTTAAATACTTAGTGACTCTCTTTTTAGTAATCATAATATATATAAAAAAATGCTTTGCTTCAGTAAAAAATATTATTATAATAATCGCAGTTTAATCATTTCCCCTTTAATTTAAAGCCTAAATTTTACGGGAACTAACAGAAAATTAGAGAGATTCATATTATGTTATGGCTGATGGCCTTCATAATATTATGAGTGAATTATATGACTATCAAAATTTGAAGTTTTAAAATACTTTGATGAATAAAGCTATTAAAATATGAGTTTCATAAAATATTTGATTGGCGAAGCAGCTGGTAGCCAAAGGCGACCAGTATATAATAAAGAAACATAATAACAATGCTCAAAGTACGCAAATATAATTTTCACTATATAGGCAAAATCTCGCATCTCACATACATATATATAATTTTCACCATATCTCTCGCTTACTGTTCCTTCGCGGATTCAAAACACCTCCGCGCTTTTGCGCATGTGTCAGAGTGCATTTATTTAGTCAATATTGAGGTGAGAGGAAAGATTAAAAGAGATATTTACATTTAACAATGATGAAAACTCTTCTCTCCCGGCGACTTTTAAGGTGTTACACCCTTTTGGGTAGGCGGGCCATCGTGGTGTAGATGAAGACCAATAAGAAAACTCGGATTATTCACGGAAAGCGAGAAAATTTTATGGAAAAAAGATTCTAATTGACGATAAAATATTTTAGAAAATTTTTATTTCTTGGAAAAGGCTTGTACATTAAATTCTTACAAATAAATGGAAAATTTCTGTTCTTAAAATTCGATAATTCACTTTTTTTTTCTGCGTAATAATAATAATTTTTTTATGTTAAAATACTTCTTTTTTTATTTGTTATTGAATTTTTTATAACATTTTGATATTAACTAAGGTAGATAACTACGGCATTATGTAAAATATTCTCTACCCACTTCTGAAAGTACTTTTGTCACTTGAATTAGCCATATAAGCAATCAATACTCAAATTTGAATCAAAATAAATAGTAAAGTTAGAAACGACACCACATTCACATACACGGGGAAAAAAATTGAACGATAAAGTATCTACTAAGTGCGAAAAGCAAAGTCAAAGAATAATGGAGAACTTCTGAAATGTTCTCATCCTTCCGCGTCTCACCCCTTCGAGAAGTAGAACCGTCGAAAAGTGGTAATCTCGGGATACTGAAATGAACAGTTAACCAAAGCTTTGTATTATTCATATTTTAACCTTATAATACTGTTAAAATCTTACCTTTTTTAACCTTAGAACTATGTCAACCTTACAATCAGTTTTTACAAATGTGTAAGAATTTTCACCATTACTTCCAATTCTACTAAATAAGTATCTGCTATTCAAGTTTATAATTTTTACTATTTTTGTCTCCAAACTTTCAACATGATCGGTAAATTAGGATGAGTTCTTCAATCAGAAATTAGTTTTACTCCATAAGAAAGATATTTCTATAAAGAATGCACTTTTTTTTTTTTTTACCTTGGTGTCACATTTTTTAAAAATTCTTTTTTCTTTATCCTGAATTTATATTTTTAATTATGTTAGCTCAGGAAATAGCTTCTTTGAAATAATGAATTTCGTTAATTTAAAGAATATATTTGGAACAAAAATATTTTCTAATACTCATTTAAAAAAATTAGACTTAATTATATCATTAAATATTTCTGAAATCGAAAATACTGCAAACTTTCATAAAAAGAATAATCACGTCAGTGGATCTAGTGGGTTCTAGAACTTGTTTCTGTCGTTGATTTTATATGTTTTACAATTTTTATTTGGCTCATTTGGGCCGTTTTTCCTATAAAATCTCGCCAACCAACCACCTGTTTGTTCTCTCACTGCATCAATTACATAACATCGGTCTTTTATCGATCGAAAATTCGCATAAACAAGGCGTTCGGTAGAACGCCATCTATCAGTGACTTCTCATGACATTAAAGCTTTAAAATGCTTTTGCCACGTACGCTCATCTTCAATATTTTTAAATTTTTCAGTTGAAGTTGCGTAAATTTATAAATGTAAATGCTGACAATATTGGAAGATAATTTTGAAAATTAATTTCTGGCACTGAAATGAAATGAAGTATAATTTCGAGTGCTAAATTTTTTATTAAAAGCAAAACGTTTTTAATAAAAAATTTATCATTCAAAATTATATTAAATAAATAAAATTAAAAAATATAATTAAAAGACGCAGTACAAACGATTTAAGTATGCATCATTATTTAGCTATTTTACATGACTGATGAAAAATTATGTTTTAGAGCAAATTTTTATTATTTAAGATCTTGTATTTTAAAATTGATTATCCATGTTTATCGGAATACTGATGCATCTAGAAAAATGTTTTTAACTTAATTACACTTTTTCTAAGTAATCTGTTTTGATTTTGAGAAATAATTCATGCATTTAATCACATTTTAAAAGGTAGTTATAATTCTAAGATTAATAATAATTTATAAAATAAACTACTATTTCGTAAAGTATTGCTCTATTTTTCTTTTATTTTGAACATTATTCGTATAACACATTTCACCCGTTTATTTTCTCCTTTAGTAGAAAATTATTCTTAGTTTGTGTTTTGTTTTAAAAAAGTGGTAAATTTTTTTTAAACGTCGAAAATTTTAGATAAGTGCTCAATAAGATCTTTTCATTTTCTTCCAAAAGGGTATTTTTTGATGTAATATATTTATATCCATTTAATTTACGAATAAATGACAGTTTGTAACTAATTACTAATTACAACATTATTGATATTTCTATAATCAAATTCTATGACGCCCGAGTACTGTATAAAAAGTAGTTAAATTTAATTCCAAATAACTATAAAGAATATTTTATTTACGAAATAAAAGAAATTTATGTAAATTATCAATTAAATTTGGTAAATGTTTGAAAAGTTTAACTTCCGTTCATAAAAATTCCATTTTCCGAATATTTCTGGTTTTTATCAAGGTTTGTTTATGTAATTTGAAAAAAAAAGAAAGAGTATGACTTTGTACAATAAAAACTAAAACAATTAACAAACTCAGTACAATTAAACTGAAGTTATGGGTTGGATGCATTACGAAAACAGAAAAATATTTTCAATATTTTACAAAAAAAAAGTCATTTTTAAGATATTATCGAGTTTTTCTTATTAACTTTTAAGAATAATTTTTATTTCTTACCTACTTCTTCTTCTTTATTTCTTTATTCTTCTTTTAATTCTTTCTTTTCTTTCTTACTTAATTGTAACTTTTTTTCTTAATTGAAAGCAAAAGTAAGCAAATGTATTCTTTAGGAATAAGAACACATTCTGTAATGTTATTTTGACATTGGAAATAAATAACTCTGTTGTTATTTCCTTTCATTTAGGTTTTATCGAAACTTACGACTGGATCTAGTGCCGCGTTCATTGCCTATTCTTGTATTTCCATGGGATTTATGCTGGATAAAAGGTAAACTCTAGGCTTTTCCTATAATGTTATTTTTAAGATAAGACTAATTCTAATACTTTAAAATAATTTTAATTCTCAAATAGTTAATAATTAAATGTATTGATAAATACAATTTATTAATACAATTATATAAATTTTATAACTGTGTTTAATAAAATAATAAGTTTTCAAGTGAATTACATAGTGCAATTTCAAAGACAAATACTCTATATAAATCAAATATAGAGAAAAATAAAATCCCTGCAATAAAAAGTTACAGATTATTTTAAATTTGTTAAAGATGTATTCTATCACTTCCGAATAAAACTATTTTGTTGTTTTAATTGTCGATAAAAATTGATTTTAATATGTAGAAGAATATATTTACATGAATGTTATTTTTATCTGTTTTCACGAACAATATTTATATTGATAAAATACAGTATATTACCAACTATTCAGTTTATAAATCATTCATTTTCTTGTGTGAGTAAGACAATCACAAATTCAAGCCATCGTCAAGGCGCCTATAATTTTAACATTCTTCTTTTATTTTAATTTTCTACCAAAAAAATTCATTTAATTATTATTTTACTAGCTGCCTTTAGCGACCAGCCGGTTTGCCAGTATTACCGCTCGCTACAATTTTCAATTAAATATTTTAAGTAACTGGTCTCTTAAAGGATTCTCAAACAAAAGATTTTTAATCTTCAAATTTTGATAGTCATACCAAACTTATATTGTTTAGATCGTTTCGTTCAATTTACTATATATATTTTGCTAATTTGTTGCCATTTCCGGTAAAACTTCAACTTTAATTTAAAATGTATATGGCGAAATTGCAATTAATATTAATATATTTTTTAATAAAACCAAGCGTTTTATTTTATTTATCATCTTTATTGTTATTTATTAATTATTATTATTATTGAATATGAGTATTGCAAACAGAATCGCTCGGTATTTAAGTCTTATGTTAATTACAAAATATTTTTCATAGTTTATGTAATATCACAAACAATAATTCAACAAAAATTTCTGACATTCAGTATAAAATTCAGTTTTTAGTTTTGCTTTCAAAAGGATTGAAATGAAATCAATAATAATATTTTGTTCCTGCTTATAAATATATTTCCAAAATTATGAAGTCTAAATTTAATGCAGTAAGGTATCATATTCTGATAAATATTCTGGACACACCAAATTTTAAATAAATGAATGAATGTTTCTATTTTCCACGATCAACTAACACTTATTTATGAAGTTTTAAATGTTAAAAATTTAGAAAAACTCACCGTTTTCATAATCTTAGGCCAATTAATCTTGAGAAACCTGCGCGCTGATTGGAGTATTTTCTTTGAAGCGATCGATGGAAAATCTAAAATTAACCTTTTTTTATTGAATAGTGATATTCAAATCTTCATAAATCAGTCAGTTTAAGTGATTGGAAATTAACTCTTAAAAGTCAGTGATTTAGTTGATTGGAAATTAACTCTATGACCACCATAAAATCTGTGCTTTCTCTTGTGGTGTATGCATTCTCCTTAATATCCGATCGAATAAAACATCACATACAAAAGTACTACATAGAACAAACACATCAAATGTAAACATAACATTTCAATAGTTGCCAAAAACAAAAGAGAGAAGAATGCAATTAATAAGTAGACGATATTTAGAAAAGTACAGATATTTAGACTGGAAAATGAAATTATCTGAAATTAACCACACGCGCAGACGATATTTACAAAAGTAAAAATATTCAAACCTGAAAAGGAAAATATATGAGTTATTCCATCAATAAATGCCATAAGTTTGTTTACATCTTCATTATTTTATGAGTCATTAAATATCAAAGTGGATCCGGGACTGAATAAACACCCTGTATAGAGAGTGTAAAAGATCATAAAATAATTTTTCTTGAATTTATTTTTTAGAAAAAATAATATTTCATATTTGTTTCATTTCCTACAGACACGTTCCGAAAATTATATTTTTGCAGATTTCATTTCCAAAAAGTTTTCATTTATTTTCAGTTAGAGCTTTAATCAATGTGATGGCAACTCTTTGAAAAAAGCTATTTTTTTCCCATGAATGCGAAACGTGCTTAATCTTAATTTTTATTTTTGACGGAAAAAATTATTGAAAAACATAGTTAAAATATTTATTTAAAAATTCATTAAAAATAGAAATTTAATTTTAAGATTAAAACAGTAGTATCATTTAAAAGATAAATTTTTTATCTTTAACTTCATGTAAATATCCTTTTTGTGCGGTAAAATTTTCGGAAGTTATAGCAGAAACACGTCAAAATTTCGCTTAATTTTTAAATAAATAAAAGTCTAGTTAAAAATTCGAAAAAATAACCCCCAGGTGCACATTCCCGGCCTCCAAGGTATACACGTGCCAAATTTGGTAGCTGTAGGTTGAATGGTCTGGCCTGTAGAGCGCCAACACACACACATTGAGCTTTATTATAAGTATAGATATATGTTGAAAGCAAAAATATCTAATGGGATTATAATGATATAATATCGATTTTATAATCTTGTATAAACATTTTTATCGGTCCGAAAATATTAATATATAGACATATAGCGGCAAAATCCTAAATTAAATGTGCTTAGATAGTGATTTAATATGAAGTTAGATTATGATAACTAATATGATAGTAATGCATCAGATTTAGTTCTTTAATCATACAAAATATCAAATAAAGTGCATAATTTTTAAGCATTACAATAAATAATTTAAAAAATATGAAATTAATTTTTCTCGAAATTAAAATACTTTCATGGTTAATATTTTTAAAGTAGAAACTTCTTTTGTATAAATTATTATGTTGCATAAAATCACTTTATCATCTGAAAAATATTTAAAATTAGAATGAAAGTATTATTTAAATGAAATGAATTTTAAAAACCTCCTATAGCAAATTTTCTCCATAAGTCTCTAATATTTTATATACAAATAATTCAAATTTTATTCACAGATATTGAAATTTAAAAAAAGGTTCTTAAGTACATTTTAAGAATTAATTATAGCTAATTAATTAAAAGCATAGTATTCAACCTCTCATGATATTTTGGCAAGGTCTCTGATATTCCAAAGCCGCTACTGCAATTTAACGTCGATTGCAAATGCACATAAAAGTTTTATTCCCCTTACATTCGTTTAAATTTCAGTATTGAATTTGTATTTTTCTTTTAGGCATATTTAAACCGTAATATCACTTTCATTTCCATAATTTTCTCAATTTAATATTATTTATTAATTCCTAAAAGACGAAGTCAAAAAAAACAGACGATTTTGACATCAATGTTTTTTTTTCCAAATTTAATTAAATAAGCTTTAAGATTCTTTTAAAAGGATTTTAAAAAAATATTTCCTGACGATATTTAAAAACACAAAACAGAAATACCAAAATATCAAGGTAGAGTAGTTCAGTCTCTTCGTTGCCTGGCAACGGAGTATTTATAGATCTCTTTACTCCAAAATCGCTTGCGCCGATTCAGTTATTCGGGATGATATGAAATTATTTAAGTTGCCATAAAAATACTGCTTTTGAGGCAATTTTCTCTGAAAGTAGAGAAACGGGGAAAATTTTGGTTGATGTGAATATGTAGTTAATTTTGTCACTTTGAAAAGTTAACAATATTCTTTCTCTTGTTTTAAAGATGAATATTAAAAGTTTGAATGTTCGATTGTAGGAAATGTGAAAAATATGCAGTTACAATTACTTTCTTTCATTTCAAGACAAAACATGTTTTATTATTTTCTTTCTTTTTTCCTTTTTTTCAGCCACTATGCCCCACCTTTCGAATTTTTCAGATGTTTTCTATATTTTGTGGTCGACAAAATCATATTTCCAGAAGTGCGAAGTTTTGGCTCTGCTCCGGTCATTGTGATGTACGCCAACCGGACTCTGGCTGCCTTGTCCATTGTCTTCTGGATAAGTCTATACCTCTATGAAAATCTTCGCAAGATTTACAAAGAGAAAACTCTGTGAAAATCTCCAAAGATAATTCTATTTTAAGAAAAGAGACGTTTGATGAAAATCAATCAAACTTCAAGAAAGCCTATTAAAGAATATTCGTTACATTGTCGAAGTGTTTTACAGATATTAAACGACTTTTTGATGTCATATCTATATCTGCATTGTCATTCAGTAAAACAATGGGCGGTTTATTTTGATAAGAATTTCTATTCCTCATTAGTGCAATATTTTGGTATTCTTCGTCTACTAAGCACATTAATTGCAATGTCACTCGGCTTAGTTGACAGGTAAAATCCCATTCGAATAGATTGCAAATGAATGCTGATAAGTTTAACGTCCGTCAGAGAAAATTTTAAACAACCTGTTATGTGATCTTTTGAAAAAGATCAATAGAGGGAAATCACATAATAATTTATTGCTAAATATATATACATATAATGAAATATCGCCGTTTAATAGTTGGGAGATCGTTGTAATTTTGTTTCGTTTTTCAATTAGTTTTAATTAAGTTATTAAATTATTATCAAATGAAAATGGATTACTTATTACATTTTTTATTTAAAGAAAGAAGAAATTATAAATAAGTAATTAATGTTCTCTATTGATTAATTTGATTTAAATAATTAAGTTTGAATTAAACTTTTTAATTGTTTTTCTTTCATTTTTTTATACTTGTTTATTTAGATTTGTATAATTTTTTGTGGAAAAAGGTAAAAAGAATAGAAATTGTATTATATATGGTTAAACTTTTAAATATGCTTTTATCTGAAAAAAAAAACAACGACATTAAATTAAAAAAAATATTTTTAATGAAACATTATAAAAACAATTAACCGCAACATCAGCATAAAACCAATCATTTATTAGTAAAAATTTCACTGTGCATCCTTCTTTTATAATTTGTGTAATGACAAGATCGTCTTTCTCTTTAATAGATGAATTCAACTATCCTCAAATACAGACATTGTTTATCATTCTGGAGACATAAAATATTGATTCATCTGGAAAAAAAAATAATTTATCGTCATTTATTATGACGTTAAACTCAGTTACAAATTCAACATGTCTTCCGAACGTGAAAGGTGAAAGAGGCTCAATTTTCATTTTAAATATTTTCACTCTTAAAATGTTAATAGTAATAATAAGAAAATTAATCTTATAAAAGAGACCAAGAATAATTGTTTTTATTATTTCGTTTTAATCACGTAATTAAGCTATCATTCCCAGTGAGAAAAAGCATTAAATAATTTCTTGCTTTGAATTCTACAAAGATGACATGAAATATTGTGTTCACTGTTCTTCAGTAAAACACTTTAGAAACAAGGAGGTTATTTTATTCAAATCTTTGCTTTTAGCTCATAACTGTATGAATAATTTCAGATCATTATATATGGATAAATAAATAAATTAGTTTCAGGAATTTAATAACTGAATGGGTAATGAAACATTTTTTTGTCTTTAATTGCGTGTTTAATTATGAGTTCTTTATTTAGCAAATTAGTATTATTTAAATTTCAAAAAGTTGTTTTTCTTTCATGAAACAAATTTGCTAAAAAGATTTTTTAGAACCCAGTCAACACAAATAATTAGAGGATTAAGTTATGAATGATTTTCTTATAACTAAAACATAAAATGATTCTTTCAAGAACAAGTACGTTGCATCTTATTGCATTTATTTATTTTTAATTTTTTAAATTTAATATTTTTATTTTAGTACAAGAATTATGACATGTCTTTCAAAAATATATTGTGCTATTTACTATTAAAAGTAAACGTCATGGCATTATTTGTTTCAACTAAAATAAATATCTGTGTTAATTGCTGTTATAATGGCATTATTTGTAATAAGAAATTGTTTGAAATTATTAAAAATATTCACACTCAAAGTACTTTAAATACAATTTCTCAAGAAATTGAAATTTTCAATTGATGGAACTATGAATTGTTTGCCTAAACTTACTGTGAATTTCATAATAAAATCGCTGTAAATCATTAAAAATATTTTTTCTAATCTTTATTATATTAATTTACAATTTATCTTGTTCTCAGTTTGTAAGAAATTTTTTTCAATTATCAAATGTGAATCTCCTGTATTCTATAGTGAAATTATTTTAATAAATATATATAAATTTCCAATTTCCTATTTCTTTGAAAGTCATAGGAACTCTTTGCTGTATTCATATTTTAATAACGTTTTATTATTAATTAGGTATAATCTTGTATAAAATAATCAAATAATCATCTTGTTTCATCTTGTATAAAATAATCAAAAAATAACTAGAATTGTAAACAGGTCATAATAATACATTTTGTATTGAAAAAGTCTTCTCATTTCGATTTACAGCAGAAAAGCAGCTTTCGAAACAGTTTAAAAGAACACAACAAAAGAAATTCACGAAATTTTCTTATACTTACTAAGAAATGTAACTATGTATTGTTAAATCACACTATTGGCGATAATAGTTACGGAATAGACAATTAGCGTTCGATATTTGGCAATTTTTTGGTAATGGGTGCTCTGGAATGTGGTTATTACACAAGCACCAGAAAACCAAAAATATATTTTTTTCCCAATAGATTGAAACCAATGCCTGATATAGAAATGCAATTTTAGTCATAAAATCACATTCCAAATTTCATATATTTAAATTCTTTCATTTTAGAGTTATTGCATTTACATGATTATGAAAGTTCAAATCAATAGACAGTCTGCCTCTAGACGGACTTGGTTCCCAATTTGAGAAGAATCTACACTTTAAATGCCATATTTGTGTACTAAATTTTATTCATTAAGTCTTTTCATTTTGTAGGTAATATATAATCGGATAGCAGGACAGACAGACTACTTCTGAATGGATTTCGCTCAGAATTTGTCTGAAATCTGAAAATTTTCTATTAATATTATGTACCAAATTTCATCCGTTTAGCTCAAAGTGATTTTTTTTTCTTATCGCATACACAGAAAGACAGCCAACTAGTCATAATTCCAAAAGAGCATTGCGTTTCGGATCTAGGGTTTCTTAAAGATGAGATTTGTCAAAATCTCTATTTCGACTTTTTTAATGGTTATTTTACTCTCTCTCTCCTTGTACATTTCTTATTGAGAATCTAAAAATGCATAAAAATATACCTTAATACAAAATAAAACATTCAGAACATTAAAAAAATATCTTTCTTAATCCTTTTAATTGCAGCTTATTTTCAATCAGCCTAGCTCAGGCAGGCAATTTAATTTTCATAATTTTAAGAAAATTGATATACAATTTTACGGGTTTTTTTTCTCCAAAATTATATTTTTATAAATAAAACATTTCATGAAAAGTATCAATTCTCAAAAATTTCTGCCGAATCCAGCTCATCATCTTCAGTTTGCTCTAGAAAATTCAAGATGAGCTGTACTCACCATTTCAGTACAAGAGGTTAAAGAGGATTAACTTAATTAAAATAATCGAAACGACTTACATTTTTATTTTTTTTATCAATTATAGAAGTAAATAATTTTTTTATTTATGTAGTACCGTTTATTCTTCTTTCAAATGACATAAAATGACCTATAAATAAAACCGAAATAAAAACAACAACTTTGATTATTAAAAATTTAATGTTTTCCCTTAAAATTTTAAAAACAATAACTAAAATTCCTGCACTCGAGGTTTTAATTTCGTTATGTGTTTGCAATTCGTTAGGTGATAACTAGAACAATTCTTCATAATTTAAAATAAGAACATCAGAATAATTTTTATTGATTTTTAATCAATTCTTTTCTTGATGGTTTCTAAGATTTTCTTTGCATTTCTGCGTTGTAAAATGCTGTTAATATTCCTTTCAGATTATGCTGGCTTAATGAACTGTATATTTTTTCTTCACAAGTAGTGAAATAACAGAGTTCCAAGATTTATATCATTAGAACGATATGCAGATACTGTTAGTTTAACATCTGTTAAATATTTGAGCGTCGTACAGTACATATTGAGAAACGGAGAAAATGTGATACTTCTCCCTGCCTTTTCCATTTCTGATACTATGTAAAAACAGTGTAAGTACAATTAATTTACAATTTTTTTTATTCCATTAATATAAAGAATATCACTTCAGATACAAAATGATTGCTCATTTCCTTTTCTTTTTTAAACTTCAAATATTTCTTAAACGATACCTTTATATTTGCTGATCTGGCAATTTTTAAAGGTTTATCTCTATCCCCTTTCAGTAATTTGTCATTAATTGGATATTAAATTATTTTTATTCATTTATTAAATGAAAAAAATTACTGAATTATACTGCCTTTTTCGAATGAATTTGGTAAACAAACGTTGACTAAATAAAATTAATTTTCTCAATTTCCATATATACTGAAGATTTGTGTGATGCGATGTAGAAATTTAAAGATTACTGGCTAAAGAACAGAATATGAGATTCAACTCCCCCCCCCCCACTCCTCCACCGAAAAAAATAGTTTTGGTACAGCAGTAAAGCTGAATACCAATTTTCCGAAAAATAAAAATGTTCAATCTATGAAACGAAAATCTGTGTTTATTAATTATTTTTTCAATT
Source organism: Argiope aurantia (assembly GCA_026543865.1). Classification (NCBI taxonomy): domain Eukaryota; kingdom Metazoa; phylum Arthropoda; class Arachnida; order Araneae; family Araneidae; genus Argiope; species Argiope aurantia. The sequence goes on along the minus strand of JAPMOR010100651.1, from coordinate 178,799 downwards.
CTTTATGTATCAGCAAGTCTACATATACTTTGGTTTTTATACGCAAGCTATTGTCAGTTGTTTTGTTATATCTGTCCAAACTGAAACTCATGTCATGCATCAATACGTGACTACAGCGATGTAGATCTTTATCAATAAGAGATTTACAGCTCGTCTTAAAGTTTATGGATTTAAGGCTGAATCCGAGATCTTTTACAAAACACCAAAAACACATTATTTCAAAGAAAATAATAAAAAAATTTACAAAATATTAAAGAAGAATAAATAATTAAGGTAATTGTAGTAAATCCATTAAATAAAAAAACACTAGCAAAATCTTGCAAAACCTTATTTTAAAAATTATAAGTTGTGCGGTTTTATGTTAAATTTTTAACACGTTATTAAACTGTAACATTTGAAGGAACATTATTTGTTTCTTTTTAGTTTTTTTCGCTTTATTTATATTATCCAGCTTTAAACAAACATGAGGGTAATAATTTTCGGAAGAATTTTGTAATTTTAATTCAATGTCATGTGAAGGCATGAATTGCCCCTATCTTATTTTAACTTCCTCACCATACCAGTGGAAGGATCTTTTAATCTTCTATAGAAAATTTTTTATGAACTAGGCCTATTTACACAATAGATCTTTGATAGAGTTGGCTTATGAACTTACATTTTATCTATTCCAAAATCGATGATTACTTTCCATGCACCTGTGGCTCATTAAGAACCATATAAAAAGGTTTAAAGTATCTCTTTTCTATTATATTAATTGTTTTGCAGCTGCGAATTCGTCAACTGTTTATTACCACCTGTTCACCGAGAATATTAGTCGTACTTAATAATAATAAAAGCTTAATTGTATAATTTGACGTTCATGATTACCATGAAGTTCATGACGCATAAAGTCTCTCTTATTTTAATAGTTTTACTTCTATTTTGTTTATTACTTCATGGACATTCCTGATGAAGTTTGTTTCCATAACATCAAAGTGCCATTAAGAACGTAATGCCCATTAATCTATCTTCTAATGGCACATTGTCTTTCGTGGCTCAGTAACTTCATTTTCTTATTCCTCAAGCAAATTTCACAGATTAAAAATATGATATTTTTCCTAAGCTTTCAACAATGGAAGAAAAAGGCACGGTGTAATACTGATAGAAACAATTAAATCAGTTTTAATCATCATAATGAAATATTGTTGAAAATGGCTCACTAGTATTTTGTCACAAAGAAATTGTCAGAAACTCAAGGGAAAAAATGCAGTTGGTAATATCACCTAAAAAACATTTCATTTTTTTTTTCAAAACGAGAAAAAAATTCATTTATGTGCAATAATACCAAAAACTTCCAGAAAGATCTTAGCTTAGTCCAAAATATAGCAAAATACTTAATTAATTAAAATTTTTATCTAAAAACAATTACTCCAAGTTACACATTGATTTATGTTGTGCGTAAAAAATATATGAATAGAGTCCATATAAATTACATGCAATTTTTTATTTTCATAAAAATATGCGTACGTTTTAGAAAAAAATAAATAAAAGTATTTTAAATTTCCTCTTGGAAGATATCGCTCTACATAATTTATCTTTAATTTCACCAAAGTCATGTTTTACTTTGGGTTATTATGAAATCAGTGACTTCTTCAAGAGACTGAACAATTCATTAATGAAAAGAAGCAATTTACAAATGTTCTTCAAAAAGAAAAATTAATTCGCCAAATAAGTAAATGAATACAAACTCAAGAGGATTGTATATCTTTTCCAGGAGAACGCAAGTTCATTCATATTCCCTTTTTCCTTGAATGCAGTAACAAATATACATTCTTCTCAAAAGAGAAGCTTTTAAAAATCTTTTACTTCTAAAATTACACCAGCTTTTCTTTAGTAAAATTCCAAATGTAAAAATGTGGACATTTTTTTTCAAGGCTCTTGGCACTAAGAATTTTCGTTTCCACATTTGTATCGACTCAGCATGTTGTTCTATGAAATCAGATCTCTCTATTTGACGATTTTTACTTTCTCGTATACGTAGTATAGAGAAAATATAATAATCATCAAAAATTATAACTAGAGATTTTAACGAATCTCCACCTTTTAGACTTCCCCGAGTTCGAAAAACACATTTTTGGAAAATGTCTATCTGTCTGTAACAAAGATAGCTCAAAAACGCTTTGAGCTAGACGGTTGAAATTTAGTATACTTTCGTTATAGAAACATTCTGTCTTCGCTTTTCAGGACCACGATTGAAATTATATGAATTATCATATTTGATTCATTGTCATTTAAAAAAATTCTGATTTATAATTAGTATGAAAGCTTAATTCTAACTAGACAAAATTCGAGAAACTTAGTATGCCCAAGACAAAAATCAGGATTTCAAAATAAATAAATAAACGAAATTTCAAATCACTTCGGAAGACAAGCACCCTGTAGTGTGCTAGTGCTTACTTTAAAAGCTCAAGTTATATTATATAAATGGTTCATTATTGCTAGGCTGTAAAGATCAGGTAAAACCAAATTTCTTACCGGGTTTAGGCCTAAATGCCATTTTCGTAAATTTGCCTGTCATACCTATAATTTCTAATTTTGCGTGCCTATATTCAAAAAGAATTATATTAGCATTAATGAAATTATATAAAAATTATGAAATATCACAGGAAAAATACTAAAAGATTACTATTGGATTCTAATCCAATAATATCATAAGACTATTATTGGATCAATAAAATTTTAATTGCCTGTCATTAAAATTTCATTGAGA
>JAPMOR010100651.1:94865-175950 GCA_026543865.1 Argiope aurantia | reverse complement strand
TATATATATATATATATATATATATATATATATATATATATATATTAAGATATCTCGTATTAGCTAATTTCCAATATGAATTTAATGTTCCCTATATTTACTTTTAATCAAGCAAGTCACAAAAAAAACATTAATTTGATTAAATTCTTTAATTTCGTCTAAAATGGTTAATTTTAAATAAAAAATAGTGAATCCCCTCCTTTTACTACAAGTATGAAATAATCAGACATTCAAGAATAGGTAGCACAGTTATGATTTTCTCCTTTTTGTCTCTTCTAAAAAAAGTAATTTCGGTTTGAAGAGGTGTATTTTATATAAATTAAATATTCTGTATTATCATATTCCATATTCGATAGTATATATTTACATTAAAAAAGGATTATCTAGAATTATTTTTTAAGTTTACTTTAGAAGAATTTTTCCCTAACTTATTCTACACTCAGAGTATAATATGACATTAATATAACCAATTTAGTGACATAAGATAAATAAAAAAATGGTAAAAGCAATATCAAAATTTTAAAGTTTTTTTTAAATAATTATCAATTTTATTAGCTTTATTCTTAAAATGTTTTTAAAGAGAAAGGGGATTTTATTCTAGCAGTATTTTCTCATCCTCTGGCGAATATCTAGGATTGAAATTGAAGAAATTTAATCACTTTGCATTTACCAATTTTTATTCAAATAAAAATGTTCGTTTTTTTTCTTTTATAAGGCACGAGTTAAAAAAAGTAAATTTTATTGTCAAAAATGGTAAAGTGTTCCTTTTATACGATGTTTCAGCGAAATTTACCATTTGTGATATTTATTTTAAAAACAAATAATCAGAGAAAGATAATGAGCAAACTTTCCAGATTTGAATCTTTTGTTCTGTTTTTTCACCCTTCTGCTAAGCATTATTTAATTGAAAGAGAAGCATAGTTCAAAACAATCGAAAGATTGAAATTAATTTGATCATCTTCCTAGGATTTAATGGAAGCTATTCTTGTCTGCACGATTTTTTTAACAAAAAACAAAACGATCAGGCTGAGAGCATTTTTGTGGAATTTCGAAATCCTGTTTTGAAATAATTGAATTCTCAAAGATTTCGTTTTTCGCAGAAGAGCGCCAAGTGCTTTGGATGTCATAAACAACGCTACTGGCCTGTTCCAAGAAAAGTGAAGTTCTGCCATTGCTATAGCAACCGTGATCTGCGCAGAATCTTGGAAAGACTAAGTCCGTCCATAGCGGAAAAACAAATTCATCGTGGCTAGATTGATTATCTGTTAGATTTCGGGCATCTCGCACACACACTTGACGGCGGGATTCATCCGTTCGGTGGTATAACGTGTTGCTGAGGTTTCCCGCTTCACATCATCTGTTTGTTTCATTTCTGTCGCTGCTGTTGCGATGTCGGAACTTCCAGTAAACCTGAAAGAAACAAAGAAGGTGTATATGAAAAGCACCAGTGAGGAGGATGAGACATCTGTAAAACGCGTGGGTTCTGAATTTCAAGCAAAAATTCCCAAATTAGAAAAGTTGAATTTCACTGATCTTATGAAAACTGATAAGGACAATAGTCTATGGTGCTCATCTATTCTACCTGAAGATGAAGTCGTTGATTATTTGAAGTCTGTTCGGTTATTGAGACGAAGAGGTTTAAATGAAGAAAAAGCTCTGATTTTTTTGCATCGAAATAATTATGACACAGAAGAAGCCCTGAGAAAGTTCAAATTGTTCCCAGATGGAAGTTTCACTTCAGAGGAATGGTCAGAAAACGAGGCCCGCCGTTTTGAAAATGGCATTGACCAGTTTGGAAAAGACTTTAATTCCGTTCAAAAGGTGGTGCAGACGAAAAATATAAAAGAGATTGTTGAATTCTATTATCTTTGGAAGAAAACTGAACGTCATGATGTGTTTATGAAAAAGAAAAGTGCATCTCCATATAAACAGAAACAAAAAAAGAAAATGTACCTAATTACTGATTGTACAGAATACTTTGATGATGTGATCGACGTCGAGAGGCAAGTCCAAACTCGCTCTCGCAGTCGGCTGAGAAAAATTGAGACAGTTGAGTTGAATGACTAAGCATCCGCTCAGACCATGGAGAAATTATCTCTATTTTTGACATTTGTTGTGATATTTAAAGGGAAAAAAGATTTTAAATGGATACTCGTGGATATTTTCCTGTTGTGGTTCCATTAATTAATTATCTTTCTAAACAAGAGAGAACATAGAATAGTTATTAGATTTTGTGAATGTCAAGGTGGTTTTCAGTGTCGGTGTTTCATCTCTACACGAGAAAAAGAATTTATGTTTTAATGTTAAGGTTACTTAGTGCGAACTGAACAGAAAATATTCTTATTTTCGAACATTTATTGTGATATTCAGAAAAAAAAATTTAAAATGGATACTCGTGGATATATTCATGTTGTGGTTCCATTAATTAATTATCTTTCTAAACAAGAGAGAACATTGAATAGTTATTAGATCCTGTGAATGTTAGAGTGGTTTTTCAGTGTCGGTGTTTCATCTGTACACGAGAAAAAAGAATTTATGTTTTAATGTTAAGGTTACTTAGTGCGGAATTAACAGCACTTCTGACCTTGAAGAAATTAAGAGTGATCTTATTTTCGAACATTTGTTGTCATACTCATGGTAAAATGAAGCAAAAGACATTTTATCTTTTACATAAACGTTTTTGCTTGCATGCATTCATTATCATCTAAACAAGATGAAACATAGGATAGTCATTAGAACATGTGAATGTAGTTGCATTTTTTGGGAAGACATTTTATCCATGTGTGGGTAAAGAAATTTATCTAATTATTATAAAAATTTATTTAATTACATATTTTATATTAATTATGAAATTAATATAAAAATTTATTTATCCTTACTGGAATTAAAATTTAAAATACGTATTGTTTAAGCTGAACTGGATATTTTTTGAAATGTTATGTGAATTAATTTTTGAAAATTTTTTCGATTAGTTATTGTGCTTTCTCTTTTAGTTACAGACTTTTTTTATAATTATGTGAGGTTTTTTTCTTATAATTTTATGTTTTATATGTTTTTATGTGCTTATAATTTTATGTTTTCTGTTTCATAGTATTATGATTTAATAATTTATGATATTATTTATGATTTTATGATATCTGGTAAGAAGCTCAATTCCAATTAAATTTTTTGATTAATTAACTTTACAAGATACCTCGTGAAGTCTCATATATGGGGCTTAAGGTTTTACTGCCTATTTCACTATAAAATGAATATTTATGACATAAGAAAATATGTGTGCAAAGCTCAATTCTAATTCAAAATTTTTTTGATTCATTGATTTGACAAAACACCTTTTGAACTATTATGCATTGAGCTTAAATTTTTATGAAATGTTTCAATAGTATACGGAAAAAAATAAATTTCTTTCTTTTATTTCTATTAAGTTGTTTTTAAAATTTAGTGATCAATTTAATTTCGATTATTCATTGTGACTTTTCTTCTGGTTCTAGATTTGATGTGCTTATAACTTCATGTTTTCAGTTCATGATTTTTTTTTATTTAATAATTTATCAGTATCGGTAATTTATTTTCGATTTATTAATTTATTCATTTAATAATTTTTCAGTTCAGTTTCAATTATTATTGTGACTTTTCTACGAGTTCTACATTTGGTGTGCTCATAATTTTGAGTTTTCATTTCATGATTTTTTTTTCTTTAATGATTTGTAACATATGAATGTATTTGTTGAAAGCTCAAAAGTATTTAGTTTTTCTTATTTAATCGACTTTACAGAATTATATGCGAACTTTCATGTGCGGTGTTTAAATTTATAACTATTTGCATTTCTTTTTACTATTAGGACGAAAAAATTTAAGTAAAAAAAAAGACTTTAATTCTTTTCATCGCGGTAATTGTAACAAATAAAAGAAGCCCTAAAAGAAGTCTATTTTTCTACCAGATGAATTTTGTTCTTTTGAGAAAACTGGTCTGAAAATGAGATCTTTCTTTTTGAAAATATTACACACAGATTTGTTAAAGATGTTAATTCTATTCAAAAAAGGGTTCAGACGAGAAAGATAAGTGATATTGTTGACTTTTATTACATTTAGAAGAAAACTGTACTTCATGATGCACTTATAAAAAAGAAAAGTAGATATTCATATAAAATGGAAGAAAAATGTACCGAATTATTGACTTTACAGAAGAGGAACATTTTATTACCACTTTGATCCACAGCTAGTTGAACTTGACGAGCAAGTCCAAATTCGCTCACGTAGTTGGATTCTCTGAGCTAACTGAATAGCTCAGACCATGGAGATATTATTATCCCTATTTTTGGCAATTGCTGTGATACTCAAAAGGAAAAAACAAAAACAAGTTTTGATATATTCAGGTGGATATGTTCATATTGCGATTGCATTAAACAAGAGATAACATAGAATAGTTATTAGATCTTGTGAATGTCAGAGGGTTTTTTTTTTCTGTGCAGACATTTTATCTGTACAAGGGATATTAATGTTAAACGTCTCAATGTTAAAGTTACATAGTGCGAACTGAACAACACTTCAAATCTTGAAGAAATTAAGAGTATTCTTATCTTTGGGCACTTGTTGTGATATTCATAGTAAAAGGAAGCAACAGATTTGTTTTATGTATAACATAACATTTTTCAGTGCATGCATTAATTATCAGTCTAAACATGATGAAACATAGAATAGATATTAGAACATGTGAATGTAGTTGTATTTTTGTGTAAGCATCTTAACCCTCTATGGATAATGAATGTATATCCGCTTGTTATAAATATCAAAAATTTGTTTATGAATTTTGGAATAAAAATTCAAAATACGTGTTGTGTAAGCTGGACTAAATCTTTTTTGAGATATTGTATAATGTAATTCGTGAAAAACTATTCAACTAGTTGATTGTGATTGTAGTAGTTGTTGTGGTTTTCTTCTAGTTATAGATTTGATGTGCTTATAATTCTGTGTTTTTGTTAATGATTTTGTGATTTAATAATTTACGATATATGAAAAGCTCAATTCCAATTATCTTTTTTACTTAATTAACTAACTTTATAAATCAACTCCTGAACTCTCATATATGGTGCTTGAGTATTTACAAATTATTTCGATATAAAATTGAAATATGCACATGTATGAAACGTTTTTTACTAATATTCTTTTAAAAAATTCAGTGGTCAATTTAGTATCTATTAAATATTGTGATATTTCTTTTAGATATAGGTTTTATGTATTTATAACCTTGTTATTCACTTCCCTATTAGCACATATATATTGTACAAAATTGTGTGATATTAGATAATATTCGCAATATTGTATAATATTGTTAAATATTAAATTATATAATATAATATTGCACAAAATTATATAATATTGTACAGCAGGATTTGCTATCTGGGTCTAATAATTTATGATATAAAAACTAATAACTGGGTCTAATAATTTATGATATAAATTAATTTGTGGTCTAATAATTTATAACATGAAAACATCTGTGTGAAAATCTGAATTTTTTTTTAAATGTTTACCTGATTGACTTCAGAAACACATTTTGATCTCTCATGTATGATGCTTAAATTTCTTATGAACTACGTTAACATAATATGGAACAAATTAAAAATACGAAAATTTCTTTTTATTTCTAACGAATAGTTTTAAAAATTTGGTGATTAGTTTAGTGTCGATTAGTTATTGTGATTTTTTTTCTAGTTTCAAATTTAATGTATTTTATTTAGATTTGTGTTTTCTGTCGTGATTATGTGATTAAATGATTTATGACATACAAATATCTGTTTGAAAAACTCATCTATAGTTTTAAATTTGTCTTTAATTTATTGACTTTACAGAGCTCTTTTTGAATTCTAATGTGTGGTGCTTCAATTTTTACATACCTAAATATATGATGTTGTGAAATAAAATATTTTTCGATGTTTCAAGTATGCTATTTGATATTCCTCATTTATTTTTATCTGTTAGGCCAATTTGTTTTCTTCATTGTAGGATTATTTATAAATGTCAATAAAATTATGAAGTTTTTTATAATAAGTAATCAGTATACCATGATAATACTTTAGTGCAAAATAATGCATATGTAATTGATCATATAAATGAAAAACATATATCAGTATAACATATATCAGTATAACATATCAGTAAAACATATATCAGAAAAACATATTTCAAGCATGTATTTGTAAATATAATTGAATGAATTATTAAATTTCTGATAGCTAATTTATTTAATAATTATCTGATAATAATTAATTTGATTTAATAATTAATTCTAATAGTTAACTTACTTTTAAGTTAACCTTATATTTAATTTATAGAAAATAATGTGAAATTATAAAATGTACTGGACCTCTATCCTAAACAATCTCTATGTTATCAATGGACTGGACATTTGACATCTAATGACTATAAAGAATTTTAATAAATTTAATTTAATCAAGTATTCAGAGCTAGATCTATTAGTAATCCGGACGACTTAAAATCAGTTTGTTTTTTATTTGTACAGTTTCTTATCATAATTCTGCATTGAAAAAAAGAAACTTTGAAATCTGCGTTTTCACATTTAATATATTTTTTGACAATTCATAAATGCCATTTTTTTGCAAGCATTGAATCTTTCTAATATTTACTTTTTAATCATAAATTCAATTTCTGCTACTAATAAAGATGAATTATAATTATATAAATTATCGAGTATGGAGAATAGAAATATGTATCTCGGAAAGATATTTTTAAAAAAATTTATAATAATTTTAATTAACTAAGCGAAATGTTGCCATTCTTTAATGAGAACTTCCGAAACTGTTACAGCAAAAAAATTGTTTATACAAGACTTTAAAACTGAAATTTTTTTAATAATATCAATTTTTTCATCTATGTTTTTACTACTCTTAATTATTTTTTAAAGTAATATTTTAATTTTATGCAACTGAAATCATTTTCATAAGTGCTATTAATATTTCATTCCGTTTTTTTATCGTTAATTAACTAGATATGAAGACAGGCTCGGCTTTTTTTATATATCGATTAAATATCAAATTAAGGTCTGATTTTAATTTAAAAAATGAAATTTTGTTGTTGCATTTAAAATTTAACTCCAATATCAAGCAACGGAGAAAAAATTCTGAAATTCTCATTTTTTTAAAACATTGTAATGCTTTCCGAGTATTATAATTGCATGTATAAAAATAGACAGAAAATGAAAGTAAGGCATAACACGATGAACACAGCAGTGTAAGGCTTCTAAGATAAAACCCTGTGTCTATTACTTATATCTAACAAAATTTGAATTTTAAGAATAATTTACCAATGTAGCCATTAAAACCAAAATGCACAAAATATCTCATTGAAATTTTTAGCGACTATTAATCCGGCGAAATAATTGGCCGTCAAAAGCGGGTAAGGGAAATGGGAATATTCTTCCAAAATCATTCGAACTTTGTAATACAGATCCCCGATTGCTGGAGGTAAGTTTCTATAATTTTTTTAAACAAGTAAGATTAAAACAATAGACAAGACTATTCAGAAAGGGACTTATGTTATGCTGAGATAGTAACTTAGCTGCTGCAAGGTTACTGATGATGCCAGCTTCCCAATTTCAGTGTCAGAACGCCCACAGAATCATTAGGTATCTTATTGTGGAGCATGTCATCTCTGCTTTGTTCACTGTGAATGTTTAAAATGTGTGCTGGGATAGAAAGTGTTCGCTAGTTGTGCAATATGTTCAGTGTTTAGGTTTTTGTTTGTAAAAAAAGTGTAGCCCCATTGAAATTTATCGAGAGCTTTGTTCGGTCTATCGAAACGAATTAATGACTGAAGAAAGAGTAAGACAATGATGCATCATGTTTAAAAATGGACCACTAATGCCCACGAGGAGGTGCGAAGTGACCGGCCAAGTTTTGTTAATGATGAACTGAAGAAGAAAACCAATCAGAAGCCTCGCGAAATCCTCCGCAACTCAGTTTTGAAGCTCTCATTGATGTTTCTTCAAATTTGGCAAGCCTTGTTGTTTAATGTTATGACTTAGGATAGATTAGGTATTGCAAGTTTTGTGCCAGATGGACACCTAAATTCATGTCAGAAGAATACAAAAGGCAATGAAAGACAGCATCTTTGACATTTCTAGAGTCTTACAGCGAAAGTGGGGATTCACTTCTGAATCGTTTTTTATTGCTATCGTTTGTTATTTTTATCATCAAGAAAGATCAGAGTAACTCATTTTTAGGACCAGGAGGGTCTGCTTCTATTGGATTACTTCTAACATGATGAAATAAAAAAATAGTAAGAAATATTGAAAAACATCAAAGAAATTAAAAAGAGCGATGCAAAACAAGAATAAGGAAAGTTGCATTTTAAGGTGTGTGTTTTTTATTGATTACAATGCACTCCCCTAGACATCCATTCAAACGCGATAGCTCTTGGGTGACTTCGGATGAGAACTGTTTGATCATCCTCTATACAGTCCAGACCTTATCCCGAGTGATTTTCACTTATTTTCACTCGTGAAGACCTGGTTCATAACACAGCGTTTCGACGATGATGAGGAAGCGTCCGTGCATGGTTGAACTTTCAGACACAAACATCTATTGATGTTAATATTCATAAGCTGGTTGAGAAGTTTTAATTTATACGGAAGTCATATTGGGAAGTAACTGAATAATGTACCTTTCAAATATAAATAATTAAAAAAAATGTTTCTTTTCATTTATATTTTTTAAACGTAAGTTACTTTCTAAATAGCTTTCGTATTCGAAACAATAGCAATGCTATCATTTTAGTAATTGTTTGCTTTAGAAAAAAGAGAACGATTCGAACCTTTCACGATCTGAAGTTTAAATAATGAAGTCCGGAAAAAATCCTTTTCTAAATTCGAGAGCAAAGTTGGGAAACCTCGCGATTTTCTATCAATAGTGGAATTGACTATTGTGTTACCTCTTTTTTTAATGAGTGCTGTTCAGAAACAACTTTGATTAATTTTTATTTTAAATATCGAAAATGCATTGAAAGTTGAAAAGAACATTTTTAATAATCGAATAATAACTAAAAAATTTAAACTGAAATTTTTAAAAGTTCTTCATTCATATTTTTTTATTGTTTAAATCTTCATAAACAAAATAGTTCATATTGGATTTTTTTTATTATCATGCACTGATTGATATGCGCAACGCTGGTGGGAAAAAATATTTTCATCTGTTTTATTGATAAAAAATTAAAATCTATTTACCGCCATGAAATTTCTTGTACGTTTTACACTACTTGAGAACAAATCTATAGGGAAATTTCGATTTTTGCAGTCTAAATACTAATAATTAATTACTGTTTTCATTTTACGGATTGAAAAGAAAATATCATTTTCCTGAAACAATTTTCAAAATTGCTTGGATTCTCCGGTAATTAATGGTTATAGTTAAGACTTTATTAATAAAACCATCGAAATGCAATTTTTATATACCTTATAAATACCAATGCAATTTACAAATAAATCTTGACAATAAACATATGAAATTATTAAAAATATTTTGGACTTTTCTTCAATATAAATGACAATACTAATGATAAAAGAATACTCCCTATGACTGGGAAAATAGTTTTTAACCCATAAAAAAAGAATTGTTTAAATAATCTTCGTGATATCATCAACAAAACATTCTCATTCTTTCTCATTCTAGAAAAATTTGAAGAAAATTAATTGAATTAATTTAGATTTCTATAGCGTAAAACTATTTTCTTAATTTTACTTTTATTTATACAGAGTAATGTATTTAGAATTTTATGCTTTATTGTAAGACTAGCTACCTTTGATGACCAGTCGGCTCGCCAATCTTAATGCTCGTTAAAATTTTCAATTAAACATTTTATATAACTTATCTTTTAACAGCTCCTTCATCAAAATATTTAAATTTCAAATTTTGATGGCCATACGATTCACTCATACTATTATAAAGGCCTTAAGCTATAATATATTATGCATCTCTCTAATTTTCTGTCAACTCCTGTAAAATTGCAACTTTAAATTAAAGTGAAAATGATGAAGCCGCAATTAATATATTTTTTTTTTTTTTTTTACTGAAACCAAGCCTTTTTTAAAAAAATAGGAAACTGAAGACGGAGTCATTCAGCATTTAAATCTTATATGTACTACAGTACAATTTTTATAATTTATGTAATATTTCAAGAATTATTCAACAAAAATTTCTCAGATTCCTCATAAAATTCAATTTTTAGTATTACTTTCAAATGGATTTAAACGAAATGAATAACAATATTTTAATTTGTTTCGGTCTATAAATATGCTTCATTAATTATGAAGTTAAATTTTATGCATGCCTTTGGTCCTAAGGAATCATATTCTGTGAAATATTCTTGACACTTCAACTTTTAAATAAATAAATACACATTCATCTTTATTATAATTCTAGATAGACTTTTAACTATAATATAAAGAATTTTAAATTACTAACGATTGAATTTATAAAGGAACTAAATTTCGAAAGCATTTGAACTGAAGCCCCAATTAATTTTTGTCTCTATCAAATTGTATGTAAAAAAATATTCCTTTGGTTTTGACAGAAGAAATCTTTACGATATGGACGATGAAGGTAGGCGATGGCACCATTCAAAACTAATGAATGATATTACATAAATTTACTATAGAGTGATAATATTTAAAATGTGCAGATAATTATTTCCCTATGAAGAGAACATTTGCTTGTAAGTTTTTATCTATTCATTTTAAGATTAAAGGGTTGTTAAATAATTAAAGTTATCTGGATGTCTGAATTTTGGTCAGAAATGTTGTAGATATGGAGAAGTTTCATAAACCTATATGAAAAATGTAAATACTGGATTATTATGGATAATTTGATTACATTACACAGACACTAACAACTACAAAGTCCTATATATTCTAATGACAGTTCAATGCACTTAGCGAGCATAATTTGTTCCCGAATGATACACGTAAAGCAAAACAATTTTTTTTTTCATAAGAATCCATGTCGAATAAGACGTGTTCCATTTCGAAAAATGTATCCAAACAAATTTATAATAATGTAATTTATTATTTATATTGCATTTTTTACAAGGAAATTGTTTAAAGAAATTTGTCTATAGTTAGACTTTTAAATTTGACGAAAATGTCTCACAACATTATTGTTTAATGAATTTGTAGAGCTCATAGATATTGTCTGAGTAGGGTGATATTTCTCTCAACGTACGATATAATAAAATACAATTTCTACTCTGAATTTCTACAATTTCTCTCTACTTCTAACCGTTGAATCTATGCAACCAAATGCTTTGTTTTTCAGAAATACGCAACACAAAATTTATAAATATGAAAAGAAAAGAAGAATTTTCCATATCTAAAAATTCGTCACCATTTCTTCTGCCTAACCACGTGTAAAAGGTATCTGAAACTAATAAAGCCAGTTTGATTTCAAATTGAAATTATGAAGGCTAAAAATTTTGGGGAAAAAACACACGTGCTGTCTATTTCTTTGCATTTTTAAAATACCTTTTTTTGCTTTTAATTTTTATATTTAAATGTAAAATTTAGCTGTATATATTCTTTTTCTTTAATTAGCCGTGAAGTTTATACTGCTACCTTTATAACTTTTATCAATAAATCTATTTCAACTGAACTTCATTTTATTAAGCAAAATAAACTTTGATTAAAAAAAAGCATAACATCAGTATATTTTATAAAATTAAATATTTATATTTATTTTAATGTAAATACAAATAATTTCAAAGAAATAAAAAATTTTCCTAAATATTATCGAAAAATGAAGCAATTGAAATGTTTGAAGATATCCTAAAAACACAATAGGATTTAACAGAATTGTTCTTAAATATTGAAAGAATGACAGCACGTAAATATAATAAGTACTCCTGGTTTTATATAAATTTATGAAATCTCTTGAGATTCCTCCTATACCAATAAATGCTTTGAAAAAAATTCATATTATTAAAAATCACTAAAAGTATCATTTTGTTAAGGAGCATTAAAATTCTTAGGTAAATTCAATAATTATACTTTTTTAACTCCAAAAGTACATGAAAAAGAGGAATAAATTTAATAAATCAAAATAAGCAAAAATCATTTTGGAAAGAAAACAAACTCATTCTTCGTCCACAAGAAAAGTTATTGGAATAATTCAACTTGGCGGGCTGCTACAGCATATTTTTTTAAGGAATAGAATCCTTTCTTACCAAAAGTTTAAACCAGCGTTTCTCAACCTTTTAGTATTTGCGGCCCAGTTTTCAATCATAATTTTCATCTCGGCCCCCGCTTACAATAAATGTATTCAACAATAATGTATATTGAGTATTTTGGATTCTGTTTTTAAATTATTTTTAACTAACTGCCAAAACAAGAGTAAATGAGAGCCAACGTTGGCGAGAAGCCGCATCGTGCATTTTGGACAAGCAGGCGGAGAACAGATGAAGCGAATGAAAGTGGGGAGAATTTAAATATTATATTTGAAATGAAAGCCAAACAGGGAGACAACTTTAAACGAATATGAAAATAGAAAAATTCGTTAATGAAAGTTAACCTAGACGGGGTGAGCTAAATTTAGAAAGTGGGAATACATTTTTTCGAATAATAAAAGAAATAAAAAGAAGCATGACAAAACAAAAGTGAAAAAAATAAGCAATATTTATGGAAGGGAATCCACAAGACCTATGCCGTATCGAGCATGCGCGGAGCAAATTTTTCACAGAGGAAGAAGGAAAATGTTAGATAACACAAGTTTCAATTCCAGCCAATCTCATTCGAGTCAATCCTTTTATGGCTATCGAATCTATAGTGAATATGTATGTTATATATGTTTACGTGTTAATTGCAATTCACCATATTAAATATTCACGGCAGTAGATTTATGCAGGCTCATGGATAAATTTTTAAGCGGAAGTAAGGAAGCAGTAGACGATAGTCAAGCATCAACAAGTACATAGACGAGCATGGTTCCGAAAATAAAATCAAGAAAATATTCTCAAGAATACTTAAGTTTTGGGTTTACCAGTGCTGAAGTAAATGAAGAATAAATGCCCCTGTGTATCATTTGCACAAAAATTTTGGCCGCAGACAGCATGAAACCTAATAAACGTAAACGGCATTTGGAAACGCTTCATAGTGAGTGCGTCAAAAAAAACCCCAGAGAATTCTTCGAATTAAAATTAAAATCATATAAAAAGCAAAAATCATTTTTAAAGAAACTTTGTCTATGAATAAAAAAGCTTTTATTGCATCTTACAAAGTTCATATAAAATAGCCAAATGTAAAAAAACCTCACACCATTGGTGAAGAGCTTATTTTGCCAGTAGCAATTGAGATTGTAGAAACTATGTTTGGAGAAAACTTTTCAAAACAATTGCAGTCCATACCTCTTTCAAATGATACTGTTGCTCGTCAAATTGGCGATATAGCCGAAGATGTACAGTGTCAGCTTTTCTCGAAGTTGCGGGACAAATTGTTTTCAATACAGCTTGACGAAGCAACAAATAGTAATAAAGATGCTCATTTAATTGCCTATGTTCGAATTTGTGATAATATGTCAACAGTAGAAGAACTACTTTTCTGCAAACGAATAGAACTGAAAACGACAGCGGTCGCATTATTTGCTATTTTAAATGATTTTATGAACAAGGCAAACATAGAATGGAAAAATTGCGTCGGAATATGCACCGATGGTGCTTGTTCAATATCCGGAAGATTCCAAGGTATACAAGCACTTGTAAAACAAAAATCACCTCAGTGCACACATTGCAAGACACATTGCATGATCCACAGAGAAGCTTTGGCTTCGAAAGCAATGAGTCCTGGTCTGAATATTGCGTTAACTGCTGTTGTAACCGTAGTAAATTATATAAAAATGAGAACCCTGGAATCGAGAATCTTTTCTGCACTTTGTAAAGAAATGAGTTTAGTACATTCAGCGTTACTATTTTATTGCGAGGCAAAATGATCATCAAGTGGAAAATTTTTGCAACGTGTTTATGAATAAAGAGAAAAAAATCGCCATTTTCCTAGAAGAAGAAAATAGACCGGAGGCCGAGAATTTTTGCGATGGTTTATTTATGATGAAATTGAGGTTCTTGGTCGTCATATTCGAGGAATTAAATAACTTGAATCTTCAACTCCAAGGAGCAAATACACATATGTTGGATATGAGTGATAAAGTTAATGCTTTTTGTAGAAAATTGGAATTGTGGAGCAAAAACTTAAAGCAAAAAACCTAACAATATTTGCAAATGTGGGTGATTGTACTAAAACTTACAAGGCTGAAGAAGAACATGTAAAAGTTGTTTTTGGAACCATTGAAAATATTTTAGCCATGCTGGAAAAGAATTTTAAAAAGTATTTTCTTGTTGACGACAAACTGATAGCAAGTTACGAGTGCGTTAGGGAAATGATAAGACTCCCGAAGGACTCTGAATTGATGAGGAAGAAAAATTCATAGACCACGACAAGTGGCGAAACTAAAAGACAATTTAGTAATAAATCATTATTTGAATTTGGGGCAGGAGTGAGAATGATTCTTCTGCACTAAAAACAAGGACGTTTCACATTCTTTTACCATTTTCAACATAATACCTTTGTGAAACTGGATTTTCTGCTGTGGCTTCTTTGAAGACAAAATATAGAAATAGAACTGAGAGTGGCTATTTCTAATATTAAGCCTTCCTTCGAAAAACTTTGTTCTGCAAGACAGGACCAAGAAAGTCACTAATAATTATTAAATTTGTTTTTAATTTAGTATGTTTTGATTAAGTAAGTTTTCATTTAGTAAGTTGTTTTACTTTAATAAGTTATTAAATATGTCGAAATGTATTTTGTTTTATGTGTATGTGTGCTTTCCTTTCAGTCAGTTAATCAATTTTTTAAAATAACATTTTCTCTTGGATATTCTCACGCCCCTCCCTATAGTGTGCTCACGCCCCCCCCCCCTAGGGGAGCGCGCCCCACAGGTTGAGAATCGCTGGTTTAAACTAATACTGAAACCGCTAAGTCACCTTATTAACCTCTGAGTGACTGCATTACCTCGCAAGTCGGAAGAAAGAGGTATTTAAAAATCATACATTTTTCTTTCGATATTGTAATACGTTGAGAGTCATGTCATTAAAAAAATGTCGATATCCTAACAACCTTTGTTTTTCGTTATAGTTTGCAGAAATTAAATCGCATATTATAACTTTTGTTTAGTTTTTATAACGAAATAAGCTTGATAATAATGTATCACCACAAGAATCATACAAATTTCCTGCATTGTTTTGACTAACACAGAACCGGGTTTAATATAGGAGATCTGAACAGAAGTATACGTAGGTCATATTATTAGATTTGAGCTTATAAAATTATTTCAGGTTTAAAAAGAGATGTGTGAGTTTAATGTTTCCATTGGTACAATCAATTTGAAAATAAATTGAAATGTTACTTCTTTTCCGCTGTAATTTTTTGGAAAATTATCCCACAAGAAATACCTTTATAGAGTCGTAAAATTCGAAATTTTACCTTTTTTTTTATAATAAAATTCGCATTTCCGTGCAAATTTTCCTTCAATTTTCATTAATTTTTAATTATCTCATTAATAAGTATTTGATATAGAGACACTTTGAAATTAAAATATATATAGATTCTCTGCAGCCAGGGAACGGTGAGACTTTAAATTAGTTCATTTTTTTGATACTTCAGTTTCTTTTTGAAGTTTCTTAGCTTCAATTTTCATTGCTTTTAAAAGGACCTGGAGGTTCATTTAATGAAAAAACAATGTTTTTAAAATTTCTAATCATTTTTACCTACGTCTTGTGCGAAATGACAAGAAATATTATAATAGAGAATAGAATAGAATTTTAAGTAGTTTCAAATCTACTGTTTATTATTCAATTTCAAAAAAATTCCCAGCATGTGGTCTATGAAACAAGAAAAAAGATCATTGTTAAATATTGAGGTCTAAAAATTAATTTAAATTGCATTAAGTAAAAATTAAGCAAGACTTTGGCGCTTTTCAGTGATTTCTCCTAAAAAGTTCATCACACAAAAGCTATTTTTACTCCGAATTAAAGTTTAAAAAATTAATGGGGTTTTTTTTGTAACATTAATTTCATTTCCTTATAGTTTTTTTTATCTCATTTTAAAAAATTCTTCAAATATTTATTTTATACATAATTTTTGACAATATTTTTTTATTGTTGAATTGCAAGAGTACATACAAAGAAACATTAGAATTCTGTTATAACATTAACTGAAAAGTTTAAAATCAGGCTTTTAAAACTTCAGGTACAATTATAGATTTAATTAACATGCAACTAGCTATGAAAATAATTGTTTGAAACGATTCATTAAAACCTTCCTTATATTTCAACATTTGTGAACAAAATTTCAAGCATTTAAATTGAAAATATTGTTTACAGAAAAAATGAACTATCTCTGACTATCAAAACTCTTCTGATTTAATTGATAACATTTTAATTAAAACACATTTCAAATGATAAAAGGACTTTGTGATTTATAATATTTTAGACAAAGGTAAATTCTGCATTAAAAATATCAGATGCTAATAGCTTTCGATGGTTATCTGTGATTAATATTTTCAATCAAATTTTTTATGTAACATGCTTTTAATGGTTTTTCAAGAAAATATCTCTAAATTTCAAATTTTGATAGATATGTAACGTATTCTATTTTAGAAACCTTGCACTGTTCTGTTCTGCTATGCGTTTTCCTAATAAAAGCGATTAAATTTCGATTAATGCAAAAGCTTTCTTGTTGAAACGAAACATATTTATTAAAAATACTAGGAAGGTAGTAAAGCAGTTCAGCACTAAAGTTTCATGTTAGAGAATTTTTTTTATTATTTATATAATATATTAGATAATTATTATATTCAAATTTCAAACATAATTTTAAGCAATGAGAAAATAATATATTTTATACAATCAGTTATATTAGAGGAAAAAGCAGTGGTGCTTACAAATCGATGCACGTTAAAAAATGTTCATAATTGCTTAATTGTGCTTTCATAATTGCTTACGTAACTGTAAATCTAAACCTTAATGGTAAGTACAACAAAATTTTAGAAAATGTTTTAAAGTTCCGCTATAAACAATAATCTACTCTTTATGGAAAAATAAGCCGTAACTTCGTATCTTAGTTCTAACAATGGTCGAAAAGTCCAAGATGAAATATTTCCAATACAATAAAAACAATTTAATTATAAAATTATTGTTTTCATCAAAACCTTCATCAATGCGTTTTTGCCAGTTTCAAAGTTTTGTTGACTAAATATTACCTTCTTTGAACATTTACCCCAAGCCAAAAATTTGACTTAAAAACTGAAGACGTATGAACTGAAGTTTGTATTGAATATCGGCTGAGACACTTATTGCTTCATGTAACAGACTCCAGTTAGAAAAAGTGAGACAGGACTCTTTGAGAGCAAGTAACTCGCTTTATTTAATAGATGAAGTTGATGATTTGGACAATTCTAGTTTTCTACAGGTAGTTAGTTGTTCGCAGTATGTTGAAAGAAGTGCACATTTTGCGGTACTCTGAATTTTGAAACTGAGACAAGAGGATTGTGTCGATTCCATTTACAAGTTTTTTTTCCTCCCAGAACTATTAAAAAGTATAAAGGAAAATAATAGTAATCACTCAACATTCGGTGAATAAACATATTATGTCTAGTTAAGCATTGAAATAAATTTCTAGCAACAACATTATTAATTATAAGCAATAAAGAAATAATATGTATGTTCAAATTCCTATTCCGCAACTGGGCTGAATCCAACCAGCCTTTTGTACTTATTATTTAAGATAAATGAAAGAATGCTGCCAACGCTTCAAGATCAAAATCTCATTAAACAATCGATTAATTAGAAATTAACCGAAATTTTGATGTTGTATCGCATTAACGACTTACTTTAAAAATAAATATTTTTCAACCATTTGAAAATTAAAAATCCTTTTTTATCAATGGTGCTAATTACATTTCCTTGAAATTTATCTTTAGCTTTTTATTATTTTTTCAAAATAAAATGAATAAATGAATCGATTAAGCTGATTTCGAAATAAAGATATTTTTAGATAACCCCGTTGCCAGGGCAACGGTGACGGTGAGATTTGAAACGACTTTAGTTTTTGTTTTTGATATTTCTCTTTCCTAAAATATCTTTGTCAGAGCTTTTATTGATTTTAAAGAAATTCGAAATTTTATTTAATAGGATTAAAAGTTAATTTTTTCTGTAGAAAGAGTGCGACACTTTTATGAAATAAAATGCGTGGGTTTTAAAGATATAATATCTCTGAACAACTCTGAGTATATAAGCTATATTACGTTACATTTAATAAGATTAATCTGTTATTATTAATAATAAATGTTAAAAATAGTTCATCGATTTATCACAATAATAGCCTATTATTAAAATAAGCCATTAATCATACTGATCACAACATATTTAAAGTATGCATAACTGCATGTCTCTCTCTGCATCTTTCTTTCTCAAATATACAATTTTTATTCAGTCTCAAAAAAATTTCCCACATGTGGTATTCGGAACTTGAGAAATATCACAGGCAACTCCTGAAAGTCCAAATTAATTAATTGTAAAACATTAAAAATTTTGTCATTTTTTAGCAATATTTCGTTAAATTATAATCTCTCAAAAACTATTTTTACATCGTATTAAAGCTTAAAAAATTAGCTTTTCAGTAACACATAGTATTTCATTTTCTTATCTTTTGTTTCTCACATTTCAATCAATTTTTCCAAAATTAATTTTGTATACAATTTATAAGAATACTTTTTATTGTTGAAGAACACGAATACATACGATGATCATTTTGCCAGAACATATTTAAAGAATTCTGAAAGAAGATTGAGAGATAAATTTAAAAACAGATCCTTAACAACTTACATCAACCACAACAACTGATTTGGTTTGTTTTAACATTTCATTTAACTTACAATTGACTATTAATTAATTGTCACAAAACGTTCATTGAAGCCTTTTTTCATTCAGTATATGGGAGCAAAATTTCTAGAATTTATAAATCAGATACTAATGGGGAAATTGTTTATCTGTGTTTTTAAAAGTAATCTGACTTAATTGATTTTTTTATTGTAAATAAACGATTTCAAACGGTTAAATGATTTTATATATCGTAATACTTCATATAAAGTAAATTTTACATTAAAAAGGCTAAACATGATAGTATTTTAATGCCGGGAAACGTTGGATACATCAGCCACATAAAAATAAAGTTGTGATCAATATTATGTTGAAATTCTATCGAGAATTAATATTAATTTTTTTTCGTACATAGGCATTTACACCAACGATGCTTAAACTATTAATGTTGTATTTGATACGCCATAATTTTAATCTTTATTATAAATGTTTTTATTTGGTAAATACTTCAAATCTCTCTAAGAAATACTGAAGTATTCAAAATATAATATAACAAAGCTTTTATAACAATAATTTAATTTTCCATTAGTAAAAAACATGAAAATTATTTCCAACAGAGCAATGTCTCGTTTTTCTGTTAATATAATATAAGGTCTAAGACAGATAAATACCATATAGCATGTTTAATTGCGCTTGTTTTTAAACGACAACATCAGGTGAATCGTCTCTAATCTTAAATATCTAATAGGGTTATTAAAAACCGAAAGAAGAGAGAGAAAAAGTCACATTTAGTCATATCTTAACACACTGAAGCATAATCTTACTCATTAATATATATCATTATTTGTGACAATCAAATGTTTTTAAAAATTAATCTGACAAAATAATTTTAACTTCCCTATTGTTTTCCAGATTAACAAGTGCTAAAAACCACAAGATAAATATATATTTTTTAATTTTTGAAAAATTTTATAATATTACCATATTAAATTAATCAAATTTTCAAATGTTATTTTGCATAGGTATAGTTATCTATACCTATGCAAAATAACACATACAAATTTAACTGAACTTTGTGTATGAGGTAATAAATACAAAATCAGCATTTTTGCCACTTTTGATATATTTCAGAATGGTGTAATATAAGTAAAAATTCTAAGTTTGAAATACATGATTGAAACAATGTGTTGGGTCACTCTTCGTAACAATAAACAGATTTGTAATATCACAGACAATCACGTTTAATAAACTAAGTATGAGTTGCCGTTTGATGAAATTTTTCCCATTTTTTCAAATCTTACTGAACTTTGTGTAAAAGTTTTTTATATATTCTCGTAAAATAAATTTTAAAAAAACATCAACAGAGGAGATTTCAACACGGTAATGTTTATAGGGTGGCAAAGTGTCTGTAAATTATTCTTCTAAGTTGAATTTTTACATTACTTTAAATT
The DNA here is from genome assembly GCA_026543865.1 of Argiope aurantia. NCBI lineage: Eukaryota > Metazoa > Arthropoda > Arachnida > Araneae > Araneidae > Argiope > Argiope aurantia. The sequence continues at coordinate 155,569 of JAPMOR010100651.1, read as the reverse complement.
TTTAATTAACATACCTCCTGAAACTTTAATTATATTTTTTCTTCAGTTTTAATAAGTTTTGAAAAATATCTTTAAATATATTTTACTGAAGCATTTTTCATTTTTTGTAATTGTGAATACTTATTGTATTCATATTATCCCTGCTTTACAATTAAATTTTAATATAAATGAAAGTCAATGTGGCATGATTTGAATATTCCTCATACATTCTGAACTCAATTCAACTGCGCTTCCTGCATTTATCGTTTAAGAGAAGAAAAAAATAAATAAAGATTCTCAAAAGTTGATTAAATAATCAATTAATTGAAAATTCTTCGAGACTTTGTTCTGCTCTTCGGTAAAAATGTCGGTGCAAGTCAATCCAAAAGGAATATTTTCCTACCATTTTTTAAATTAATTTTGCCTTTTCAATTATACCAATTACATTTCCGTGCTATTCTTCGTACATTGTTATCGTTTTTTCAAATTTTAATAAATAATTAATTCGATAAATATCAGGGATTCGATATATATTTATATCCATTGCCAGGCTACAATGAGACTTTGAATTACTCTCTACAATTTTTTTGTTGATATTTTTATTTCATGTTTTAAATATTTTTGGCAAAGTTTTTTATTGGTTTTAAAAGGATCGTAAAGTTTATTTAATTAAACTATAAAATTACAGTAATTAAAATACTTTGCCATCGTTACCTGCGCCTTCTATAAAATAAGAAAGAAGTAATAACATTGAGAAGGATACATAGTACAAGAATTTTGAATAGTGAGAAATCTGGTTTAGTCGACATGTAGTTTTCGGAACAAAAGAAGGAACCAAATTAGTTCAAAAATTTCAAAGGGACTTTTGTTATTGAAAAATATACTTCAAGAATCCTGTGAAAATAATTCATTAATCGATGTCACAATCATTTGAAAGATAAAATATGCTAATGGATACCGACAAAAAAAATGACACTCTTAAAACTGAAAATAAAAAAAATGAATTGAAGCTATTTTTAAACTCAAAAATAGAATTTAAAAAGTATATCATACTAGTGCACTTTTTAAAATAAAACCAAGAATGCTGCCCTTAACTCCAATACATGAAAATATCTCAAATTTTTATGAAACTTATATGTTTTTATTTTTATGAATTCAATTGATTTATATAGCAGTAGAAAAGTTTCTAGGTGTATTCCTTATTTTAAAATACTGTGCACAGCTATGTTATATCTCAAATAAATGTAAATTTATTGGTTATAAAAACTTGCACTGAATCAGCTCCTAAGACAAAGCTATATTCTCAGGAAAGAATTCGTTATCTGACATAACCCTGATGGAACAGATAAAAAAATCGTCAAGGTTCCCTTTGTCATTGTCATTTGTTCAAACTTACAAATGGCATTTCATTCCAGTCTCAAAAACGGCTAAAAATATTCGATTAATACCCAGTTTATATATCCACGCTATTTCTAATACAACTCTGTTTCTGTTACTTTCTAGCCGTCTGCGGCGATCAGCTGTTTCACCAAGTATTGGTTAATCAAATATTGATTAAGTTTACTTTTTATTAAATACCTTAATTTAATGTTCCTTATTCCTCCAAAAGCATATTATTAAGCATCAAATTGTGATAGAAATTAGATTCATATTGTTTTAGTAATCGTACAATTGCTTTATTTATTGTGTACATGAACATTCATAATGGAATCAATTCCGATGGCATTATAACGATATTAAAAATGTAACCATCCGAATAATCTGCTTTCTTTCGAGATGTTGTGACTTCCCTTTTTAATTCCTCACGAGCCCCTTTTGAAACTTTAATGATTGCTAAAATTTTGAATCGGGTATTATGTATAAATTAATCTTGATAGCTTCCACTGTAAAATATTTTTTTTAATTTCAAATTTTGTTGACAGATTACTTATACTATTTTAGAAGACTTAAATCGTTCTGATCATTATATTATGCGGTTTCCAAATTATTCTATCTTTAAACTTGTATATCCGGTTATATCACAAGAAAAAGCAGCAGTATTAAAAAAGGGACAATTTTTAGGGACATAATTTTTGGACACTGGATTTTGAAGATAAATATCAACTGTAAATGCAACAAAATTTCAAAAAGTACATTAAAAACATGCCTTTTATTGAAATCTGCTCAGCATGGAAAAATAAGTAACCCAATTTTCTTATCTTGAACATCAACAATGGGAAAAAAATTATGTTTAGCTCTTTATGTATCGTAATTATCCCGTTTATTTATACTCTAACAATCGAACATATATAATTCCTTAACATGGATTTCATGATAGAAATCTCTAAATTTGGTTGAAACTATAAATAGATCATATACCAAATTTCACCCGTCTAGTTCAAAGCGTTTTTTAGTTATCATCTTTACAGACAAAACGACAGACAGACCTAAATCCAAAAATGTGTTTTTGGAACTCAAGTAGGTATGAAATGTGAATATTCGTCAAAATATATAGTCCGAATTTTTTTAATGATTGCAATACTTTCTTTTTGTATACTTTGTATATGAGAAAGCAAAAATGAATTTTGTATCATAAAATTTTAAAAAATTATCTTTTTAAAAATACAATTATTGTTATATATTTTTATATGTTTTTAATTATTTTTTGAAAAGCTTTTTAAGTTCATTTTACAACAATATATTTCATATTTGTAAAAAACCACTTAAATCTATTTTATTGTTAGTGTAAATATTGCATCCTAGATTTTTCTTCTTTTGCTGATAATAAAGGTATGAAGATACGGCTTATTTTACTATGATCAATAGATTCTGTTTAAAATATACTTTTAATAAATTTTTGAAATTTTGATGCAGTCTGTGGAAGTAAGAACGATGAAAAGATGTTTACGATTCTTCCATTTTTAAATAGAACCAGCGAGAATTTTTTTTGTCTTAATTGAAGTTTAATCATTTCCGTTTCAAACTAAAGTTCAAATTTTAGATAAGATGTAGAAAGTTAGGGAAATGTACCACGCAATGAATAAAGCATTTCAGGACTTCAGAAATGGTATGCATTACATGTTTATCAAAACTTGAAGTTTAAAAAATTTTGCTGGGTCTTAAATATAATAATCTTTAACAACAAACGAAAAATTAAAGATTTTGAGATGTGTAGAAGTAAGGAAATAGGTTGGCTTAAAATTAAACTTTTAAGTTTATTGTTCAAATCATATTTAAAAATATTTTTAAAATTTGATAAAATTATAAAAATATTGCATTAAAAGTAAATTTACATAGCTGAAAAGATAACTTTTTAAAATGTATGTTGTAGTAAAAATTATTTCAGCACAAGTATGGTATCAGAAATATTTTCCGAAAAAACACCTAAATTTCGTCTAGTTTAATTAAAATTAATATAAATGTTTTGAAAAAAAATTCCTTTGTACTTCATATTCCAACCTCCCAGTTGTATTCGTACCAAAATTTAATACTTTATTCAAGTGGTAACTCGCTAACGGACAGACAGACAACAGACGCATGCATTGACTTTCAGTGTTGTTAGAGATAATTGCACTATGGGCATTAAACACAGACGACTCTTTCAATTAATCAGATTCATAGAGATGTATTACTGAAATTGTTAAAACACAAATTTTATTAAATTGTTTTTAATGAAATTTTACAAAGCTTGCACAGAACGCTTGACGCGTTATTACTTTAACCATTTATATACACGACACAGATTTAGAAGAATAAAAGTTGAACTTTACAAAATAATGAATTGTGGCAAGCATAAAAGCCGAGAAATAAAATAAATATGATTAACTGAACAATAAAACGAAAGAATGTATACAAAAAGTGCTTTTAGATATTAAAAATAACGAAGAATCATTTTATAAAAGAAAATGAATCCATTTCAGGAACGATAAAATTCGATTACGAAAAAACTGTAATCCACGTTTTTGCAATTCTTCAATTGCAGAAGAAATTTTTAAGACCTGGGACTCATTAAAAAAAAAATGAATAGTTCTGTGCAATTTGGCAGCTTTGCCAGATATCTTCATTGAAGCTTCCTTTGACACTAACTTTTCCCACAAACTTTATTGTTTGTCATAAACTTTTTTTTTTTTTGCCAAGAACTTTTGTTTTGTAGTTATTTGCTATTAAATTCGTTTTACAGAAATTTTCCAATCCACTTTTTTTTTTATCGGTTCCACTTTAAGATAGTCCTTCTTGTACAACTGAACTGAAGACATCTTAAAAAGCGGAAAAAAGTAAGAAATCTAAAAAAAAAAGCGGGAAAACTGCGGAATTGCAGAAGAATCACATCCCTGAAAATAGTATCGTGGATATGAGTGAAGATAACAAAATCTGAAAACTTCTCAATGAATCTCTAATAGTGCGAGGGGCATAGAAATATTAATTGACGTGAAAATAATGAATACTCCTGAGCAAGCAATGAAACAAAAGACGTGAAATAAATAGAGAACCTGATAATAGATGTGCAGGCAAGTACAGTAAATTTAGATCATGAATTTGTTAAGACGTACACCTTTCTCCACAGCAACGTTGGGCATTGGTATTATCCCACTTGTTGTTGTGGCAAGCATAAAAATTAAATTCAACTCCCTGACTAATTTCTGACGAAATCCCTCTCCCCCCCCTCATCATGAGGCTAAGAGCTTGTAAATGTTTGTTAGTTACATGTTGGACATATCAACTTTTGGAATATATTTTGCAAATTTTCTTGCCTGTGAAATTTTTGGCGCTGAATTTGATCCTTCACAAACATTTGGTTTCCTCTTAATATTAAAAAGCTTAATTTCGAAAGCGGATTTCAGAAAAATGTAATTCATTTTCGCATAAATTTCAATTTTCATTCAACTTATATGCTTCAATCATATCAGAGGAGAAAAATTAAATGTATTCCATATTAATACTAGTCAAAAGCGGCTAGTTTCTTACATTTCTCTCTGAAGCTTAACCTCATGGTTGGCTCCATATAGTTACTTTTTCAGCAGTTCCTAGACCCCAGCGGGTCCTCGTTTTCGCAGATGTGTTACGAAAAGCCTTGAATATATTTAGAAAACAATTGAAAAAAAATCAATGAAAAAAAAAGATTTTATTTCGATTATTTTTAACTCAAATTAAGGAGAGATATTCGAGTTGTTACATAAAAAAATATTAAAAGATGGCGAGATGCAGATTTTTATATAAATTCAAATGCATAAATTATAATTCTAATTATTAAGATTTTTCAGAAAAGTTGACTCATTTTTAGGAATTTCTCAAAATAGAATATATTACTCTAAATGCTCGGAATAAATTTCATAACAATTGTCAGTTCTCTTCAATGTTGCAGGAATTTTCTCATGCGATTACTAAAAATGATATAATGGTAAGAAATCCTTTAAAAAAACACAAAATATTAAATAAAATTTCCTGCGTCACATTTTAAAATTAAAACTTCGAGGTGCATTGTACCACTACAAAGATTACTTTTGTGCCAAATTTTACGGCTGTAAATACGATGAATTTGTAGATGCAGATAATTGTATAAAAACATCCTTCTCTAAGTATAGATACTTAAAATTTATTTAATAGGATTAATGTTTTATAGCTTTAATTGTTATAATAAATTTATACAAAGCATAGTTATTTTTTATTTGTTTACGTCTTGGCTCTTCTGCATCAGCTATATTTAAGATATTTTTTTTTCTAAATCTTTGGTTCCACAAAAGATTAATCTGATTATTATAAATACACAAAAGGCTATTATCTAATTAAATATTTCTAGCAAATCATGAATTTTTTTAAAATTTTCGGCTAAATTGATATATTTTTATTTTTTTCTCAATCATTTAAAGCTTACTTAATAAGCTATTAATAAAATAGCTTATTAATTAAACTTTAGATGGAAAATAGATTTCAGTTTTATAAGATTATACTTAATAAAATAAAACCTCGTTAAGTATAATCTTATAAAACTGAAATCAATTTTTATAAAATCTCTCAAAGTGCATTTGCATGATAATCCTTGAATGTTGCAATCGGCGAAATAAGAGAAAATCCATTTCCTTGAGTCTTCACATCATAATCGGATCGAGCTGATATTTCTGAAAGCTTGTGTCGCTACAAAATTGGATTATTGGTATTCTCTCTGTCTCTTTCTGCTGAAAATCCACTTACATCAGGGGAAAAATGAATTTACAATTAGACACCAATTTTGTTTGTAAGCAAAAATAATGGTGAAACTTTTCATAGCTAAAATAAAACATTGCAGTCATAATTTAGGAGAATAACGCTTGCAAGTCTTGAGGTATATTGTGATATATTTTTATCTTAATAATAATTAACACTGATTCGTGAACTTATTTCGCAATAATGTTTATTTTAAAGAATTCTCATACTTAGTGTCATAAATATGTACGATACTGGTTTATCTAATAGGATAAGGCAGATAAGATAAACAATAGGTTTAAAATAACAGAATACAGAAAACACACAGTAATTACCAAATTTATTATTTTAATGCTGATATTACTTAATGCAAATATTTTAAAACCTTTTTTGTTATAAGGAATATTTTTAATTACATAACATTTCTTTTTTTAAGTCTATACATGTAAAAAAAACCATAGCAAAATCACTGAAGGGAAAATTGTCGGTTTCTTTTACTCTTGTGTCGTAATGTAGATTAACGCATTTTTTATGATCGTTTGTTTTTCTCACAAATTATGCTTCCCGAGGTGATCAACTTTTACTTAAAGTTGAAAGAAAGTTCCCGTATCTGAAAATTAGCAGTAAAATCGTCTGGCGAAACCAGCGGGAGTGGTAGCGCCAAAATAACTCTCTAATAAACTTATCATGCTAAAGATTGCATATGCATGCCAAGATACGCATGTCATTTGCTTACAATAGTTACGAAATATCAACTTTCGGCTTCAATTTAGCATTTTTACTGAATCTATGAAGTAATCCTTAGAGAGTTATTTGGCGATTAATCCTTGCCATGCCGTTAATAGTATCTGAGAATCAAATTTGTGCTTTAGACAAGTTTTTTTCAACCGATTGGAACAAAGATTTGACAAAAAGCTGCACTTGTAGTCACAAAATCTCATATCAAATTTTTTAAATTGAGCTTATTGCACTTTTGAAATATCGCGTTTACATGTGTCTGAGAGAACAAACCGACAGACAGTCAACCCGTAATTAGATTTGGCTCAAAATTTGACAGATGTCTATATATTTATTAAATCTGTATACCAAATCTTATTTATATAGCTATCGTCATTGTTTAGTTATCGTGTTAAATAAAATTCGAACAGCCGGGCAGATGAAATTTCTCTGAACAGATTTTACTCAAAATTTGATAGAAATCTGCCAGTTTGGTATAAAGACCGTGTACCAAACCGTCTTGCTCAAAGCGTTTTTGAGTTACCCTTGTCACAGACAGACGGACGGACATTTTCTAAAAGTATGTTTTTCGAACTCAGGAAGATCTGACACATGGAGATTCGCCAAAATCTCGAGCTCGAATTTTTTACGATTACTATGCTTTCTCTAGACTATGTATACGAGAAAATAAAAATTTCGGAAACGGGCACATCTAACTAGATATCGCTTCTTTTTTTAATTGAATCGTTCGAAAATGCTAGTCTATCGTGTGCCAAATAAACAAAGAGAAATTATTGTTACAAATTTGTAATACTATTTCCCAGCAATGTTAGTGCTTCCCATCGCTGAAAAGAGAGTTTTGCAGATTTTTAAGTGAAAATCAGATCAGTGACCTCCTGACTTGTCTACCTTTAGAAGACCTGGCTTAAAATTGAAGGTTCCAGAAAATACAAGAATTTTGAAGATATCTGTAATAATTGCCGAGATCCAGATTCTTTTTTTTTATTCCAAACCTTTGGAGAAACTATAAAAAGAGAAGAAAATAATTTTCTCTGCGAAGTTGTGTTCACTGAGCTATCTCTAGCTGTGAACTCTCAGCTCTGTTACTTTTTTCGTGTTAGCGATTTGCTATCACATGTGTTGTGATTTTTTATAAGTACACACTGCGGCTGTGTTTTGGCTATCTGTATTTCATGTGTTCTTGTGCAATGAAATGTCGTTTTCCATTACGCAACGGGCTGAGCTTTTTTCATTATACATCCATAGGTCGATTTCCGTAACAATATTGCAACCATCAATCATCTGATGAATCTCCAAACTTTTGAGTATGAATAAAATCATTTTTCGGATACTTTCCGCCTGTCAGTAAGCATAATCACGCAAAAAAAAAAAAAAAACACCGCAATAATTGAGTGAATAAATTTTCTTATCAGGATGTTAACATGTTAACTTGTAAAAGTACTGAGCTAGATAAAAAAAATTACCTAATGGTAGAACTGTTTCTTTCTTTGTCTGTCCTTGTGTATATGAATATAATAATTCTAAAACATAGTGAATAAGATAAATGAAATTTCGTATGCAATTTGATACCAAAACTGCAAATTAATTAGACAAAAACTTCAAATTATGTATTAAATTTTGGATGCAATTCAGTCAGACGGAACATATCCAAAATACAGTCTTTATTCCCTTCATTATATTAGGAAGCTAAATACAAAGCGCGCTTATTTTGTAATGGTTGTATTTTGTAACAAGAAAGTTGAGGAAATGTCATTCCCGCTAATATGTTTCAAGGGCTTTTATTATGTTTTAGGCTAAAAATTTTCTGAAACTTCATTTTAATGTAAGAATAACGAAATGTTTTCCATGAACTAACATACCAGAAGTCTTAATTTTATTATTACGTGTAATTAATGTTGATTATTTAGCAATAAGCAATAAGTCAGCTGTTTTTCAAAATTCTGTTTAATTTAAACATTCTGGACCTTTCTCTTACCAATAGAAATTTTACTGAGAATAATGAACTTGCAAAATTGAACAGAACTGATTGTTTTCATTCTTTAAATAAAAGAATTCTTCAAGAATGGAATAAAACTCCTTATTTTTTTTATACTTGCTAGACTTTTCACTTCCGATTCTATGGTCATTAGCTTTAATCAAACTTATCTCTACTTTCGGAGTATAGTATTTTTAAAACTACTCGTTCATTACGATTTTGAAGCAAGTGTTAACTTTAATCAAGCACATTGCACACCGATAATATTCGAAACGCTACACACTCATATTTTGATCCGTTATATTATATTCGTTCCTGCACCGCGTGCACCATTATTAAACAAATTCTGGATTAAAATATATTTTTCGCTAGTCAGCAGAACTAGTAAGAGTTGTGATTCGCTTGCTCATCAAAAAGGAAGACACACTTGATGGGTTTTAATATGACATGACTGTCGGAGTCAAAAACGGCCAATTCTAGTTATGTCGAAAATCTCCTTTTATCCCCCCCCCTTTTTTTTCTCATGCGTTAATATCTCAAATCGATATTCAGCTAAGTAAAAAAAAAAAAAAAAAAAAAAACTTTTATCGAAAAGTCGCGTTTGTGATCGAAGAAGATGCAAGATGAATGCCAAGCATCGGTTAAAGTACCAGAAAAGTTACAATGTAACAGAACATGACGGCACAATACAACTAAAAGTCATCACAAAGGATATCAGTGCACCCTAAAATCCATTTTCAGAAATGGAAATCCCTCGCTCTTTTGCGCATGAGTTAGTCGACTTTGATTTCTTCAAAATGCGGAAAACATAAAAGACGGAGGGATGTTTATTTTTTATTAAGCAAGAAATTAGAAACATTTTATAGGCATTCATTTTTTGGTTTACTGTTAATTTTAAACTTTTTAAAAATATTACAAAATATTTTTTCCACGTATGGTTATTTATGCTTAAATATTTAAAAAGTTCTTCTGCTTAGTACGCCTCATCTCTGCATAGAATGCAATTGGTCAAAAGTAATAGATTGTGCCTTCTGAAACGTAAATAGTAAAACATATTTTACAATGAATCAGGCTTAATAGCCAACAATTAAAAGCAGATACTTTGAGTTTACTGCAAATTCGGGAAATAACGGGAGTAGTTCTCTCACAACTTTATCGAATACTGTCTAACAAAAATGTTGCCTCAGTGAACGTCTTGCAGTATTGGAGTAGTACAATAGTTATGAAATATTAACCCTTGATGTAAATTTATCATTTTTATTGAATTTGCCCAGTGATCTTTGGCGATTTATCCCTGGCATGCTATTAATAATATCCGAATATCGAACTTGTGTTTCGTATCCGATCAAAAAATTGACTCAGAACTACAATTATAGTCACAAAACCCCATACCAAATTTGATGTATTTAAATGTCTGTGCTTTTGAGTTATCGTTTTGACATGTTTCTGAAAGTACAGACCGACAGACAGTGAATCCCTTGTTGGATTTAGCTCAAAATTTGTTAAGTGTCTACACTATAGATGGTTAAATCTGTGTACAGAATTTTACCATCTAGCTCCTTTCGTCTCGTACTTATCGTATTAACTTATATTCAAATACCTGGGCATAGAGACTTCAGAACGGATTTTGCACAAAATTTGATAAATATCTACGAATTTGACCGTAAATCAAATTCTAGTTCAAAGCATTTTTGAGTTATCTTTGTCACAGGCAGACATTTTCCAAAAGTATCTTCCATGAACACAAAGATGTCTGAAACATGGAGATTCATCAAAATCTCGAGTTGGAATGTTTTGATGATTGCAATATTTTCTCTCCGATATACGAGAAATTAAAAAGCCTTCTCTACTATGACATTACTTTGGATATTTGATGAGTGGAAAATTTTCTCTGATAGGATAGTTGAGGATTCCCGCTTGACCATCTGATGGTAAGATACGTGCGAGCCACATCTTAGGGAACATATTCTGAATTATTCCGCAATTCTGAATTACTGCATCTCAATTTAAATGAATTAAAAGCTGACATTTTTTAAGTCTGGGTAAATAGTCCTCATTAATGATTTTCAGACACAGTTAATGTATCAACCTCAGTGTCGAGTAACATATCAGTTAATCTATTGCCTAACCAGCAATGTATTGAGTTGACAAAGGTTCCATATTATGAGGTCCATTCTCATATGGAAATAAAGCGTGTTGAGAACCATTCGTTCTCGAATAAACCTTGTTTAGTTTTAAAACGACATATTAGAGGAAGAAAATAAATCTAATTAAAAAAAATATGCGAATCTGAGCATTATTTTCAAAACTCATTGTTCTATCTCTGTCTTCCCCTTTTTTGATTTAATAGTCAACATTGGCTTTTGTTGGTTTCATAGACCCTCCATACCAAACATGACACACGACAAATGCTGTGGAAATAGTAGAAATATAGAAATGGAGTTAATATATAATAACAGTAGATTTAGTGGCGATTATTTTCCGCTTGAGATATTCAATAATAAAAATTCCAAATATCAAAAATTTCAGTTGCCATTAATTCGATTAATCGAAATTCTATTGTATTTTGCATTTGAGATAATGTGATAAATAGTAATAAGAGCCCTTGTCTACTGAAAAAGTATAAAGTGATTCAATATTTGTATTATAAATGTTCGGCAGAATGAGTATATATGAAGACCATTCAATTTCACATAGCATTGCAAAAGTGGAAATGCTCAGTTACACCATGTGAGTATGAACGACACCCTATCCCAGCATGATCAAGTAATCGACAACCAGTGTCTAACTTTGAAAAATGGGAAAATACAAAAACATTAAATTAAACAACATGTATTTCATATATAGAACAGATGACTGCAACGGCCCAATGTATAGTGTAACAATGTATTTATATACAATGTTTTCAGCGGAGGCGTATTTCTCGTCAAATACGTCTCATCTCTCTTTACATCTATAACAGAGGCTATCTCAGAATGATTAGTTCTAAAAAACTACAAAGCATCAGGAAAGAAAGGCACGCACAGTATTGAAAATTGTGAAACTATGTTGGGCTTGTGGCAAGATCTCACATTTGGAACCCTAATGTTTAAGTTCGAAGCTCGATTCTATCAAAGTCTATGTCTACCACGAGTATAGATCTCGTAGTAGACATAGACTTTGTCTATATCTACTATGTCTTTTCAAGTTAAATCTGAACAATCATGAAAACTGCCCTACCGCAGGTGTGTAGCGCGGAAGTTTAGAATGAATGGTGTCTCCTGCATGTTCTGAACATGGTTCAAAATTTCGAGGTCAGTCCCAAATTAGCCGCCGTATTGTTTAAAACCGAGAAGTGTAATGCAGTTAACCTAAACTGAAATTCCGTAGGAGGTAATATTAATACGAGTGCCGAAAGAGTACATCCCACTCCAAGGTGTAAAGGAGTAAATGAAATATATCCACACCATTTGCAACACGACTAAGCACAGACACCCGAAGGTTAATAGTAGTGAAAAAATGTAGCTACTTGGTTTCTTCAACAACACAGCCAAATCCCGTATTTACAACAGCTAATTTATACACGAATGAGCAGGACCGGATTATTAAATAGGCAATTGTCTAGGGGCTCGAGCCCTCTAGATTTTTTTCCCGGTTAACTGAAAGTTATTCAATTTCGTCTTTTCCTTTAACTGTGAAATAAATGACGGCATGAGTGAACTTTTCAAATAAAATCAGTTAATTTTGGAACCTTATTCGTAATATTCCTAATTTATTGCTGCACAGAAGGGTTTTTTTTGGTATTATTTACCATATAATTCTAAAAAGAAATATAATTTTAAAAAGTCCGATCCTATAATTAAATATTATTCAGATTTTGTTTAAAAAAAGTTAATAATCTTATTATTTTATTCTTCTTATTATTTTTTTAAATTTCAGCTGTGCATTGTTTTATATGCGATATACTGAAATCAACTTTTTAGAAAGTGATATGCAATTAAGTGTCTTTCAGTCTGAGTTTGTCAAAATTTCCTATTTAAGATAAGTTTTATAAAGATTAAATTAAGATCAATAAAAAAAAATTGATAATAGATTGATGATAATTTTTAAAATTCTTAATTATTATTAATTTAAAAAATTTAAAATAAATTTTAATTATTATTAATTATGAAATTACTAATCTTAATCAAAATTTCTATACAAAAAGTTTTATTAAATCTAAAATCTGTTAATTATTTATTCACTAATTATGAGGTTACTCAAAATTAATTCAAAAGATTCTAAAGTCGCCACCTCGCTCGATGAATGAGCAGAAGTCGTCATTGAATACAACAATATAAAACACCCGCCATACTAATGAATAGCATTTAAATTAGTATCTTTTTTTAAAACTGTATCACAAATATTTTTAGTTTAAAAAAATTGCTTTGAATTTAAAAAAGTTCTACTTTTTGATTAGAATTAATTTTACAGATTTTTTTTTTTGCATTAATTCTTAAATCTATCACCTGTACACCTGTATTCATATATTTTTGAAGCTTGGGAATATAATTCTCAAAATGAGATGACAATGAGCTTTTATTCTCATTACAATCAAGGTTACATAGAAATGCAAAAGGTTTCATATTTCTGTATGAGTGAATGAATGACTTTCAATGGCATAACGACCTTATTTAGCCAAGTTGCCCAAAACACCATGTTCCAAAATTTTTATGTATGTTATTTGTGAATCTGCAAATTTCCTTTTTTAAGGGTACACAATATTTACATTTTGAAATCAAGTTTAATCATTATTATATTTCTGATAAAATTAATTATTAGATAAACTGAAAAGGCCAGGAATGTTAATTTTCAAATCATTTTAGTTTGAGGCTGTCAGAGTTCAAAGGTCGATAAGATATAGACTAAACTTTTATTAAATGATCTTCTTTTAAACATTACTTACCAAAATGGCACCGATGTTATTTTTCTATACATATATCCTGCTTCGATATATACACGTTTTCCTGTATACTGGGAGCTTAATCACTGCTGTGTGATAAACAGGTCGGCCATGTAAGAAAATAATTGTTCTTAAATTCATTCTAATTCTTCACCCGACTAAAATCGTTTTACACCTTATGCTTCTATATGCAGAATTTTCGAATGTTATTCTTGATAAGGTGTCATTAACGAAGGAGATGTTAAATCTGTACTAAATTCCGATTAAATTAATATTTTCATTTTTAAAAGTAAACACAATTCCAGGAACTTTATATTCACTCATCGAGTGAGCGCAGTGCATAAATAATTGAAAATATTGTTACGAATCCGTAATGCTGCTTCCCAGCATAGTTGGTTCCATCATTGGAAAGAATGTTTTACAGTCATCTGTATGGGACAGAGTCTGGGCGTCGTGTCGGGGGTCCCAGAGCTTGGCGACCATTTGGCGCCAAAATAGATTATACCCGAAACTTCGAGAATTTTCCCGATCCGTCTAGTAGGAACCGAGATACGCCTCGAACGTTCCTGATTGGTTGAGAGGCTTCTAGCCCCGCCTCCTGAGACCTATAAAAGGGGCTGCAGCTGCCAGAGAAGTTAAGTCAGTAATCCAAGTCAAAGTCGGAGAAGTAGAAGACAGAGTAGTCGGAAGCGACGGAGTCAAGCTAGTGCTGAACTGAGCTGTGCGCTACTGTATGCAGTAGATTCTGGTTGTATGCTACACGTCTCGGCTGAAGATAGTCGTCTCTGTGCTGTATATAACTGTCGCTTTTGTGCTGTCCTGTGTGTCTTCGTGTAAATAAACGTATTTGTTTTTATTCTACTTCTGCCTGCTGATTGAAAGTTCTACACACCATATCACTTTCACTATCCAAACGAACCCCGGCAGAAAATTACGTAACAATATGTTGAAGAAAATGATAACAAACTATTATTTAAGCAACTTATAACTTTAACTATAGCAACACAAATTAAAATCGTCTGTCGCTATAATAAATATCGTGTATAATTAATTTTCCTTCAAGTACAATGGCTAAAACAATTGACAGTACACCTTACTTTCACTTGATAAATCCGACTTTCATCATAAATAACACATTACCTAGAAGTGCAAACATGAGTTTATTTTTACACATAACAAATGATTTAATTTAAAGTAAAAATAAAGAACAATCAACGAAAAACATCTAAATTGAAAGGTTTCAGAAGCAATTTAAATAAACATATGCAGATTTTTGCCTCAAAAATACACCAATGAAATTTATGTAATATTATTTCGCATACAAAGAAAGTGTAAATATTTAGTTGCTGTTGTAAATGTTTCATAATTAAGTGTAAATGTTTAGTTGGCTTTTATAATGTTCTCTAAATGTCGTGGTACCGACTCGACCAACGTTTTGGCGGTATTTGAAGATATTTTACCCCATTCTTCTTACAACACTTGTTTTAAATGTTTTGTTTGTGTTTTTGGATAGCTGTTTCAAGTGTGGTCCACATATTTTCAATGACATTGATGTCGGGGAACGTGGTGGCGTACGTAACTGCTGTTTACAATGAAAAAGACATCACATTTTGACATTATATGCCGCGTGTTTGGGGTCGTTGTCCTGCTGTAAAATGAAATTTTCATCTAAACCCAAAGGTTTTAGCACTTTCCTTTAGATAATTGCGAAGTTTATCCAAGTAAACCATATGGTTCATAATGCCATCAATAAAAACTAAATTTCCAACCCCAGATGAAGCCATAAAATCCCGAACCACGATTGAGTCACCACCATGTTTAACTATAAAACGTAAATATTTTGGATCCTAAGCGGTACGGGGCTTTCTCCATATAGTGAGATGAACGTCACTGCTAACATTGTTGAATTTACTTTTATCACTAAATATAACTGTCTTCCAAAAGTTATTGGTCTTCATTTAATGAGTTTTTGTAAACTCCAAACGCATTTTCTGATTTTTCAAGCTGATGAACGATTTTTTTTTCTAACAGCTCGAATTTTATAACGAGCTTGTCCAATTACATATCGCAGAGTTTCGGCACTTACACTTCTGCCTATGATTTGAGAAGTTTCTTCAGAAAATTTCAGTGCATTTACTTTATGATCAATTTTGATTTCTTTCAAAATTTTCCTTTTTTCGACATTACTCAGAGTACCTTTCCTTCCTCTTCCAAATTTATTTTCGAACAATCCATCATTTTAAAATTTTACAATGATTTTCTTGACACAAGTGTGGTTTCCACCAACAATTTCAGCTCTTTCATGATAAGATTTTTCCTTTTTAAAATAATGTTGATATGAATTTCCTTATATCAATACTGGTTTCTCTTTGAGAAGGAATTTTCCAATTATTCAATAATTCAGAAACGCTCTGAAAACCATAATGGAATAGCATATCATGGAAATTATGATGTAGAATGATAGTTAAGAACAAGATCAATCAAATGGAGTATTTAGAACACAAAATATGAATGCAATTTTTTCTGTACACTCCATTAAAATCGTCTAAAAGATGTGAGAACATCCTCTGTATTCTCAATTTTTTGAGGTAAAAATCTGCATATTTTTATTTAAAATGCTGCTGAAACTTTTCAATTTATAAGTGTTTCGTTGATCGTTCTTTATTTTTACTTTAAATTAAACCATTTGTTTTGCGTAAAATAAAAACATGTTTGCACTTCTGGGTAATGTATTATTTACGTTGGAATTCGGATTTATCAAGTAAAAGTAAGGTGTACTCTCAATTGTTTGACCACTGTATCTATATTGGATATTCTATTTGCCTTCAAATTTTATGTAGAATATGCATGCAGCTGATGTTTCTTACTCAGCAAATTTTTTGTGTAAATTAAGTGTTCTTAATTCCGAATCATCATTTATTATATAATGGGTGAATATTTAACAATCATTTTAAAATGATGCGATAAAACTTGTATTTGTTCCGATAACTTACAATCCTTTGTTTCATAGAAAACTTCAAAATTTTATCACTTAATAATTTAAAATAATTTCTACTAATAATAAACATGAATGTGTCTGAGTGTGTGTTGACACTTTACCGACCAAATAGTTTGAACAATAGCTACCAAATTACTACACACAAATATTTGGGAAGATGGAAATGTGCAAGTCGGTGAGCTTTTTTAAATTTTAATTAATTCAAAAGTTGAATTTTAGTGTTTTTCCAAAATAACTTCCGGAAGTACAGCACAAAAAATAAATTTTATAATGTTTAAAAATTTATTGAAAATTCAGAAAACTGCACTTTGTTTAATATCTGTGTAGTTCACAAGACGAATAAATAAATGAAGTTGCAATACCACAAAATTAAAAATTTAATTGAGACGGACATTTTTTTTTTTGTAATGTGGCTGGTCTCTATTTGAAAGATTTATGTATATAGTAAACAGAACTTAAGTAAGACAATTAGCAAAGCCTAGATTTAATGTCTGTCAATTTGGTAGAATGATAGACATGCAATTATATGTAAATGATTTACCTGAAATTAAATATAATCAATATTCCTGACGAACCAGCTGGTCGCCAGAAGCAAATGTGGATAAAATGAACTCATTTAAAATTAGTTCTCTATTCAAAAAAGAAAAATGTTGAAACAATGGAAATAAAATAAAACAGAGCCAATATCATTACAATGTTTAAAGAAAGAAGGAACCATGTACGTAAACAATATATGGTCATCAAATATTATTCAAAATCCAAAACACATTAAAAATTATAGATTTCGAAATATTTTTAGATAAATATAAATAATTACAGTTCAAAATTACAAAACCTATTCTCAATAAGCAATAGGGTTTCATTTGAACAGTTTAATCTATTGGAGTACTGTTTGCCTATCAATTTTTTTTTTTTTTTATAGATTACATGGGAAAAACAGAAGAACTGTTTGAACATGTAATATTTATGTCTGAACAACAAGTATTCACTAAGTCAAGAAACAGAATCAGTAATACAAGCGTTTCAAAAGAAAAGTTCTGAGTTAGTTTTATGCATAACAAGCATACATGTTTCATGAGATCATTTCATGAATTTAATCATTTCATGAGATCAGATAAAAATATAAATGCTTTTTTTATAAATTAAAAAATTTTCAAAGTAATAATTATTTGTGTTATAATTTAATCAAATTTTATTACATTGTAAATTTATAAAATTATTACTCAGTCTCAACACATGCAACGAGATCTCCTATTTAAAGAATTTAAAACATGAATGATGAAAGTAGATTTCTAGAAAGCAAAGAATGTAATTATTAAATTTTGAAAAGATTTTTCTTTATAATATTTAAATTGGCAATTTCTTTTATGCAATCAGATGCAAATAATTAAAAAAAAATTATTTTCTACTCAGCCCCAAGATTACTCCTCTGCCAGTAAAAGAGTTATAATTTCAGATCTTTTGTTAGGAATAGTTTCAGTTTTGATAAACTGTCATCATTATTTCCTTAAATATATGTTCACACATTACATCAATATATATTAAATATTAAATGTGCTTATGTGGAAGAAAAACACATTCTTAAAGATGTACGGAAAGTTTGCTATCTATGTACTTATAGTTCAATAACTAACTGTTACTTTAAAAAAAATTAACTTAAAGAAAAAAAACAATGAATTACTCTTATATCAACTAACATATATACACAGCTATTTTATTAAATATATTTTTGGACTTATTTATTAGCATCATTAACTTTGAAAGAACACTGGTTCTTTCTAGCATATGATGAGGATATATATTATTATTCTCCTCCAACAAATCTAATCATAATAAAATTAAAGTGCAAAAGTATTGTACTTGGCTACTGCAGTTTTAATTCTGATGTATTTTTGTCTTTTACAACTTAAAAGCAATTTATTTAATTCATAATTAATTTTTAATTCATAATTAATTAAACAAAAATGATCCTAATGTTAAATTTTTCATTGAATAAAAACTTTACAGAAAAATTCTTCTCACTTTTGTGACTTTTCCTTTTTCTACATTTCTAAAAATGATACAATTTTAAAAATCATATTTGGAGACAATTGAAACTGTTTATAAAAATTGCTAGTAAAATTTAGCTGAGCTGATCCATAAAACTTAAACAATTACAAATACTTGTGAGACAATTCATCAAATTACAGATGGCTTCATTTTTCTAGACATTAGTTGGTTAAATTTCATGTTTTTGTTTTCCTGGCATAAGAACAGCAAAAAATAAGAAAGTGCTGAATGAAAAATCTTTTATATTTATACATAGTAACAAAATGACATGAATGAAATTTATTTTTCATTTAAAAAGAACATCAAGTTTGTAAACGGCATTAGTCTAGTTAGAATTCTATTATTAAATTCTGTAAGTTTATACTTGTAACAAATACATAGAAATGGCACTTTTAAGATTTGGGCTCAGCTCCAATATACAGTCTCAGCCAAATTGGCGAGAAATTTGGTGATAACCGGATATTTCTGGCTGCCGTCATCGGCTTATGTACTCTTCTTTATGGTAACCAGAACATATTCAGGGTTTTTATAAGGAGCAGCTCACATATACAGCTATTATCTTTTATAAACTATGCTTTTAAAATGAAAAAAAAAAATGTTTTCATGAGAACATATTCAGCATTAAATTAAGAAATCATTTTAAAAATTAATTTCGTCATCATCATTTTGAGCATTTCATTATACTTAAAAGCAAGTGAGCATTCCATCATGCTTCATTTTACTTATAATTAAACAAATCGTTTCATTTGGATCTTTATCATAAATATTTCAATACCCCCCACCCCCGACTTACTCTCGTGTATTTTGTCAGACCTAGGATTAAGCCTAACATGGCTTCAAAAATTAGTCAATAATCAACATTTATCTGAATTATTTTTTTTTTTAAAAAAAAGGGGGGGGAGGGGCGGCGTCACCACCGGACTTGATAGTCTAGTGTATTTTGTCAGTCTTGGAAATAAGCCTAACGTGACTTCAAAACTTCCGAGTAAGAATCACAACATTCTAAACAAACACGCATTATTGGCGACTTCTTGGCGAAAAAAAATGGCGCCAATAGGCCGTATACGAGAGCTGCTCCAAGATTTGTAAAATGAGCTTTTCATATATTATGAACATTAGACAAAATTATTAACAAAAAATTATTACTGCTAAGCAGTGATAGCTAACTTAAAGTATTTTGGAAACCTTTAACATCTCTAAAATACATTAAAAATACAGGCAAGATTATCGCTAAAAACTGACATATTTTAAAACACCAGAATAATGTAATAAAAGTTATTCATAGATATATTTAAAGATCATTTAAAAAAATCTCAAATTAAAGAATAAGTATATAAAAATTAATACACAATTTAATGTTAAATTCCATCTATTAAGATCTTTTTAGAGAAAAAAGAATAATAATTTAAAATATTCATACACTTTTCATTTTTATTTATTATTAATACAAAGGAAAAGAGGAATCTATTTCATGGTGCCAAGCATGTAGGCCACCTATTACATCATGCCATGAACAAGTTGGAATAAGTTTTCTTAGCGTAACAGTAGCTTTTTGTGAATCATTACCACGTCTACAAATGATATAATTATCACTATATCCAGTTTCTTCTATTAAATTTTTCAACTCTATTAATGAATTCTCTAGTTCAAGTTTATCAATAGGTATATTTATTGATTTAGATAAACTGCATATTTTAAACTCATTAACAGGACGTACATCTAACAATATGCATTTAGAATCTTCATCAAAAATTTGCTTGAGTTTCTTACATGAAATTCTGTCAGTATCTGGCAAAAGCGATAAATTAAAATCTTTATCAGTTGCTGGCCTATTACAAAACAATTCATAATCAGTCAGTTTTTTAATTGATGATTCTTTTCCACATACTTCACAATCACTTTTTTTACTCCGCAATTTAAGAACTCTGAAATCACCACTAAAACCATCAAAAAGTAACATTTTTTTATAATAGGAAGGATGGTGTCCTGCAGCTATTTTTATTACTTCTAAAGCTTGTAAGGAACCAATTACACCAGTAATAACACCCAATACACCACCATCTGAGCAGTTTGTAACTGTATCAGCTGCAGGTGGTTTAGGGAATAAACAACGATAACAAGGTCCATCTAAATAATTGTAAACAGTCAACTGGCCTTCAAATCTTAAAGCTGAACCAGAAACCAGATGTTTTTTAAAAAGGACAGCAACATCATTCAACAAATATCTAGTAGGTACATTATCCGAAGCATCAAGGATTATACTATAAGATTTAATTATTTCTTCCACATTTGAAGAATTAAGTAACACAGAATATGCACAGCATTTTATACTGGGATTGATTTCTTTAATGGCCCGCTGCAGAGACTTGCTTTTTTCTTCCCCAATAGAGTTCATTGTATGAGCTATTTGACGATGTAAATTATTTATTTCTACTACATCATGGTCAACTATACCAATTTCTCCGATTCCAGCTGCAGCTAAGTATAATCCAGCAGGACATCCTAATCCACCAGCTCCAACAATTAAGACAGAAGTCTGTTTTAAAGAAATTTGGCCAGAAACTCCTATTTCGGGTAAAATAAGTTGTCGACTGTACCGTGAAATCTCTTGTGAAGAAAGGAAAGATTTCTTTTCAATAGTGTTTAATGCTTCGTCAAAATTATTTTTATTTTCTAAAAGCGATTTCAGCTGAATAATCTCAGCATCTCGTTGTTTGATTATTTCTTTTAAACTCTTTACATCTTCCTCCATTTACACTGCTTTAAATCCACTTGTTTGTAATATTTAGTAAGAAAATAAGTAACTGTAATTCACCTTTTAAAAAAACGTACAGGACACCCGAAATAAAATATAAACACAATTTCCGTTACAGTTACAGAACTGTAAGAATTCTCGGGATATCAGCTGTTTCGTTTTAAATAGCCGGTTTGGGTTTGAGAGTTTCGAGATACATGTTTAGCGCGGCAGCTCTCTTGCAGGCGTGCCCGAAAAATTCCCACCAAGTGATTTGCGTGAAGGTTTCAGTGCATCTTTCAACTTTAAAAGTTTCATCTCTCCAATTATCTTAAAGCAAAAAGTGACATCATCAACTGGAATACTATTTTATTTATTTTCTTAAGATGAAATTGGCTTTCTATCGGTATGAATTGAAATTATTCCTGTTATTTTATTTGCATTCATATCTTTTTAGAATTTATGTATTTTATTTAGAAACTTCTTCATTTTATTCAGAAATTCTAAATAATTTACCGTGCGGGATTAGAAAATTCATCTGTTCTAATGTTTTAAATGCACATGTGTCGTATTCATGGGTCTTTCTGTCTTTTAAATTACGCCGGTCTCGCCCATTTCATCCGTGCGATGAAATGTATTGCACGGTCTACTTTTTATTAAATATGTTCAAAACAGGTTAGATATGTATAAAATAAGTTGTCCTTTTGAGTAATGTGTGCCCAAATTTAATTAAATATACACTTTTTTTGTAATGTATTTTAGAAGGTAGATATATAATTTATTATAGTTATGAGTCATGGATTTTTAAACCAGTTCTCTAACATTGAAATTTACAAAATTTTAATCAATAGACAAACTTTGTGAAATTTTTGTTAAGTATATATACGATGTATTTCAGTCCTATTTCATAATGAATATAAATATTATTCAACAATAATTTATTATTAAAATTCCTACTTTGCCTGCCTCAATACAATGTGCTGAAAGTATGTCGGCATTTATATTGCAAACCAAATGTAATTCTTTTTCCATGTATAAGGTTTATTATTTTTCATTTGATGTTCAGATATTATATATAAATTGTATATAATATGAAAAATAATTTTGTATTCTTTTGAAGCTATAACTTTAATATAATGTTCAATTTTATAGTATTTTTGATTTAGTGAGATAAATTTAATGTTTACAGTGTGCTTTCAATAGAATTAATAAATATTGAGTTTGGTTCCACTTATTTTTAATTACATGCATCTATTTTATCACTTGATATAGTTAATTGCTGCATTATGAATTATTAAAATGCATATATATTTTTGATGTTCTACAATAATAAAGTATTCATTTAACTACCTACTTCATTATTGAACCAAATAGTTTTGGTATCTACAGTTTTTTTTTTTTTTTTAAAGAATTGTTAAAATTTCCAATAAGCAATTGATAATATCAATATTTCATCTTTTATCACAATTCCTATAACTTCTTGCGTGTTCTTGCCTATTTGAAAATTTTGCATTGTATTTTTTTATTCTTAAAAATTAAATTAAAATTAAAGATTATTCATAAGGGAAATAGAATATCTCTAAAGCAAGCAGCTTTTTATTTAGCTTTAATTAATAATGTAACTCGTGTAATCTAAATTATCTGATAGAACTAGTATATATTTTTTTTTCTTTTTAAACACAAGAAGCTCAAAATTTGATTTTAAAGTTTGCATCAAAAGTATTTATAGAAAATTATTTGTGGGATTTTCATATTTAAATAATTTTGATTACATTCTTGAAGAGTGAATTTAATTTTAGTCTTCGGAAAAACTTTTTAATAAAAGAAATATTTGTTCTTGAAAAATGTTTTAAATTATAATAAATATCTTCTTTCTGTTTTGATGTTAAAAAAAATGTGTAGAATTTATACTTTGATTATAGATTAAAAGTTAGTATATTTTAATCTTAATTTACTTGTGAAAAAAGCATAAAAATATTTTTTGTTAAAAAATAATTTTAAAATACAATTTTATACATGTACTATCTATTGATCAAATTGTATTACAATTTGAAAGAAACCGAATTCTTCTGAAAATTTATAAATTATATACAAAATTTTTCATGGTATCAAATGCATTCTAATGTTTTATATATTTATACAGGCATTCCAGGATTGAGTATCAGTGAATTGAATTTTGAAGATACTCAAAATGCTGACAGCAAGTCAGTAGATTCCAAGATGTTAGTTTCAGAATTTAGTATTTGAAATCCTTATCTGAGTATATATACATATTGAATAAGAATTTTAATAAACATTCAATATGTATCATAGTCTTTATCATCCATCATGGTTGGTAACCAATCAAGCTGCAAAGACACCATTTCTTTTAACATACGGTGATGTATCATTCATTCCTATAGATCATTTAACTGCTTTTATGCCAACATCCTTACAGCAACAGCAACCTGTCTTTGCAACATCACAGATTGCTCTTGATATTTCAAATATGAAAAGGGTATCAATGAATATGTTGATGCACAATATGGAATCTGCTAACAGTTGCATGCCTTTTCTCAGGAGGCGGAACTTTAATCCTCCTTTATTAGATAGACAGTTTTCTAAAGAAAGTCTGGTCGAATCAGCCGGTGGCGATAGTGGTGTTTCCAGTTCTCGTTCCTCCACTCCATCTTCTGTTGAAACATCAAGTAGCACAGAACCCAAAAGTGTAGACCTCGTGAATAATGGACTGCCATCTAATTCGTTACGTCCTCGGTAAGTATTAAAGTTTTTAAAATAATGTGTACATATGAAACAAACGCAAGCTATACAATTCCTCCATACTTTTAGCTTTTCATAAATAAATGAATTATATTAAATGAAGCAAGTTGGCAATCCAGTAATTTAAATGTATACACTAACTGTATTTTTGATAAACTATTGAATTTTTAAGCAACCTATTTGGAATATGGTTTTTATACGAATTGATTTTAACATTTATATTTCCTCACCATCCATTTCATTTCATTTTATGGTTTTGATGAAAAGGAAAATTTTTGAATATATATTCTTGTTTTAATATTAATATATTTGTTTATATAATTATTATTAAGGATATTCTTAACCTATTCTCTAATCGTGTCTAATCACAGCTATTTTTTAACTTCTTCATTTCTAAAGTTTGTTTTTATATCTATTTTCCAATTCTGCACGTTTTTTTAACACTCAACTCTTTAGAAATCCAGTGCTTTCATTATCTGTCTTTTTTATATTCCTTTAAAAAATTTTAAAGAATGAATTTTGTTACATAATTTTATTTAAATTATAATAATTAGCTGTAGTTCAAATCACTCTTGTGTGTTATTTATATTTGTTTTATTCATCTTATTTTAACTTTTTTTGTTGCAACTTCTTATTTTAGTAATAAAATTACAAATTTTATTATATTGATCAAAAATATTTGTAGAATCAAAAGTAATGATTTGAAGTTTTATTTCAAGTATTATATCTCTATAGTTAATGTATTTTTTGAATTTATATGAGCGAGTTATTTATAAATTATTTATGTTTGCATTTATTTGTTCTAATAAGACTTTTAAACCAATGCATTTGTGTATTTTACAGGAGAAAATTTGATTATGCTAACAGTTCTCAGAGACAGAATGTTCATCGACGTTTTCAGAATCAAAAGCGCTTTCCACAGAATTCTAAAGTTCCAAATGGTAACATTCCATCAAGAAAAATTCCTCAGCATCCTAAAGATGAATGGTATAATGTGAGTTAACTTTGTTAGTCCTATTTCTTCTGTAATTACTTACATTCATTGCATAAGCCTATTTTTATTTGCTAATATATGAATTTTATTAATTAATGAATACTTTGTTCAAGCTCCCTTAAACTTATGGGAAGGAGATCAACTTCAAACCTTGATAACGCATAGATGTTAACTATAAAGTGTTCTGGGGTCTGTGTGTTGGAGTGATTGTGGTCGGTTGCCATTAATGTGATGCTGCAGTAAAATTAATTCAACTAGCCTGCCTTAATGATTTTTTTTTCTCTTAAGTTTAATAAAATTTTATTTCAAGCCTAAAATACATTAATCTTTTTTTTTTTTTTTTTACAAATTTGAAGTTGATTAAATGCTGTAGTATTAAATAAATGAATTTAATTTTATTAAATACAAATTAATGCACTATTAAATTTAATAGGTTTCTGTTGGTATTTGGAGCCATTATATGAAGACCAGGCAAAAAGAAGAAATGTACATAAAAAAAATGCACCTTCGCACTGCCGTACATCTACTTCTTGGGCAAATCTTTCCAAGTAAATGCATATTGCTATTTCTGTTGAAACATTTTTCTGCGTTCTTGCTTGGTTCTGTCTAATATGCCATTATTCCATTAAGCTATCCATTTTATTTATTTATAATTTTTTAAATTATATTTTAAATCTAGAATGAGACTTGATCTGTTAAAATTGGTTTGAATGTTTAAAAACAATTTTTTCAAAAGGCATTATTGCAATACTTTGCAGAAATTAATTTATAAACATATTGTAACACGAATTATTTATTCTTAAATGTATTAATTATTTGTTTTATAACATAGTATCATAAAAGATTTCTAGAATTGTATAGAATTTCTGATATTGCTGAAGTTAAATCAAAAGCGACAATTGAAATTAAAATTTCTTGATAGGCTTTAAAATTATAGCATGGGCATGATAAATATGCTTTAAATTTTGTTTGTTTCTAAAAAAATATTGAATGTTTTGGAATAAATTTATTTTGTCCACTCTTGATCTGCATTTAAAAAAAGTCCTATTCCTTATATTTTATGATTAATGCCAGTGTATATAGTAATGAAATAATGTACTACTATATAATCTGTTAGCTTGCAAGTATTTGTTAAATCCAATCATGTGTATAAAACTTAAATTAAAAGGATTAAATATAAATTCATTGAATGTCTTGAAATTTTATTCTTACTAAATTATGCAGCTTTACATACAATTTATGATTTTTTTAAAAGACAATAGATTTTGTTTTAAATAGTTTTTTTTTTTTGCCTTTAAAAAATGTTTGGTCTTTTAGATTAAGCTTACTATTGTAAAATATGATAGGTTGATTTTTTTTGTTTCGTCATAGTTTCAAAATTTACTTACCAATTTCGTTTGAGAGTGAGGAGAACTGTACTGTTAAAAAGCTACTAAACAAATGTCTACTTTATATTGATGTTTTTAATAAAAATTTGTCATTGCTGCTTACATTACATCAATTTTATTTTTATAGAATAGTAAATATCTTGGCAAATATTATTTAATTTTTTTCAGAAAAGGAATTTTAAAATAAAATTTAAAATATATCTTAAATTTTTTTAATTTAATAAAAATATGTTACATTTACCTTTTTAGATTGTGGCTTGAGAGTTGTTGGGTCTTCTGTGAATGGCCTTGGTACTAATAATAGTGATGTTGATATGTGTCTTGTCCTTGCTTCACCTGTAGAGGTAATACTTTCTTATAATATTTTACTTTTTAGAATAAAATGTTAATTGTAATTCAGTTCTTTTTTTTTATTATTATACTTCTGAATTTTCAATTTATAGCAGAAGAAAATATTTATTAAAATTATCTGATACAGGTTTAACCTATGTAACAACTGGTTAAAATAGGAAAAATAGAATTCTTTTAAATAAAATTTAAATAAATGACATTGCTTTAAAAGTAGTTTTAATTCTGATTCTATTCACTTTTGTTAGATAGAATTTTTTACCCTTTCACAGGGCATAAAATCCTTTTGAACATGAATATGTCCTTTATGTTTAAATTCTCTGAGAAGGTGCCTGAGAAGGAATACCTTTTATTACTGTAATAATTTGTCAATTGCTTTAATGAGGATAACTGTAATTAGCAATTCAATAGTTTCATAAAGCAAAGTAGTTATTTGTCTATTATCCAAAATATTGCAGGTATGATTAGTACGAGAGATGCTTTTGTATCATTTAGGGAATTTGTCATAGGGTTCGGGTAATCAACGAATACTCAGTAGTTTAAAATTTTATTTGGAAACTTGATGTTTCGCAAGATTAAAATACTTTCATATCTAATTTTTTAATGTAAAAATGGTTTTTATCATAAAATATAATATATAAACTTTTTGTCTGAATACATAATTTTTTATCAAACTTTTAATCTGAATGGCTATAACTTTTATAAAAACTTCGTAACTTTTAAAACTTTTTATCTTAAATAAAAACTTTATCTAAATGGTTTTCTAATTGAAATAAGAATATAAATTGGACCAGGCTGTTTTTAAAGCCCATATACAGCTAATTCCCTCCACAACAAGAAATCAAATCGATGATTGTTACTGATATAAGCGACTCTCAAAAGCTCTGGGCTTTTAAAATGTGAAGGGAAAAATACTGTCTCCTAGAGTCGAATATGAAGTATATAATTTTTATATTTCCATGTTATTTAAGGAGAAAAAAAAATCAAATCCATGTGCTTTTTAAAGAAAAATTGAAAATATGTGGAAAGAAGGCGTAGACAAAATGCATTACTAAAATTATAACGCATAAGAAATTTTCAGATCAATTAATAATCTAAAATTGTGTTGCTTTATATTTACAATTTGATGACATTAAAAAAAATATTTGGCTTTAATCTTTGTTTTCTCAAGGCTACAAGAAATTTTAAATGAAAAGTAGGAATACAAATGGATTTTGAAAAATTATCACTACATTGATAAATTTATCCCAATTAGGAATGTAATATATGTTGAAATGATTTTAAAAAATTGAATTGAAAACAAGACTTTCAAACAAGATTGTCTTGCAGGAAAAAAAAATTAAGAATATATTAGAAAAAAAAAGTAGAATAGTTTAAATTTTTGCCATTGACTAGTTATTGAACTATAAATTACCTTATTTCAAAATCAGCAGCATCTATTCATTAGCTTAGTAAATTTTGAAAAATTAATTTTACTAAGGAAGTATTATATAGGACTAGGGAAGTATTTTATAAGGAAGGAAGTTTCTCTCTGAAAAAGGTAAATTTTATGGTATACAAATATTTCTTGTGGGATAATTTCATCTGAAGTTGTGGCGTGTCCATTTTTAATTAGTTGAATTTTTAATTTTTACTCTAAAGAATCGATAGTATTTTTTCCCCTTTAAAAAAATGTGTGTAGTTTTGTTGAATTTAGTCTAGTTGAAAAGATGTGGCTCATATGTCATTACACTCATCTTTATCAGTGTTAAGATAAGTGTGCTTTCATCATTTTTTAAATATTGGATAGTGATGAGTTTCTTCTATTCTTATAACAATAATTAATAAATGTTACATGGAAAAGATTGGACTTCAAAGTTCTAACACTTGCTTTAGAATTATTAGTGTAAAACAAGTATATTAATATAATAGACTTTCAAAAATTAATATTATGGTCACTATTTTAAGAAAATAAAGAAAATTAAAAATTAGAATTTCTAAAAGAAATTTAATTAAAAATTGGCTGCTATATTTTTGTTGTAATAATTAAAATAACCTTCATAATGTTGCGCTTAAGAAAATCTTAGCTGCACATGATTGAAAATTTCAGTATGTTTTTTAAAAAAAATCTTTTTCTGTTTAAACCTAAGTTATTTATCTAAAGATTTAAGCTTTAAAATATGTTTTCAAACTTGACTCGTTGTTCATTTAAAAATGTTTTGCATGCCTCATTTACAGTAACTAAATTATTCCTAATATTTTTTTTTCTTCAAATATATATATTAAATTTTTCACCCATCTATCCCTTTTTCTGTGTTTCTAAGCTATATTTGTAAATGTTTTCCAAGAAATACATGTGTAATGATGCATAAAGTTTTTTACAGTCGGAAAGCATGCAGTTTCTCAGCAGTTATTTAATTAGAATTTTCCATTAATACTTTCTTTTCAACTATTGATTTTAAGAAATTATATGAAATGATTTTGTAAAAAAGTTACATTTAAAGCCTCTTGTTGAAAAGTAATATATGAAGTCTAAATGTCAATCAATAGAAGTTGAATGTCTACATATTTGGTTAGATAAACTATTAGAAATATATTAATCAAATTTGCTTATTAACTTATTACTGGGGATATTATTTATAAAAAAAATAAGACTCTAGCATTTAAAAAAGAGTGCAATAATTTAGTTACACTGATTTCCTTTTTCTGATGATCTGTGAAAGACTCTATGAAATTGTTTCTCTTCATTAAAAATATTTTTTACTGTTAATTTAAACAGCATACTTTCATAAACTGATATTTAGCATCTGTCAGTTGTTAATTTTCTTGTATAAAAACACATATTAATATGCATATGAATCTTTCAAAATTGAAGGAGATAGAAGCCAGTTTATCTAAATTTGTAATATTGATATATATGTATGAAATGAATTGTATGCAATTTCTTTTTCATGTAAATTACACAATCTTTGGTTTTCTGTACATTGTTTCTTAACTTTAATTTATAAAATCAAATAAAGTGTCACACATTAAAAATACATAATTTCTGATCCAACCACTTATTTAAATTTTCCTATTAGCTAGATCTTATATTGTCTGTTTAATTATTATAATTGGAGATTTACTACAGCATTTTTCTGATTAGTGTTATTAGATTTATTCTGCATTACTTTTTTTAGATAGATCAACAAACAGAAGCAATGCAACTTCTTCAGTGTGCTCAAAAACTTCTTAATCATTGTTGTAAGTAAAAACTTGACTTCATAATTAATGAATAGGCTCAAAAACTAGATTGCATATAATTATTATTCGTTCTATTTTTAAATTTGTTAAAAAGTTTCATTTGTATAATTTTACATAGATAGAAAATTTCATAAGTACGATGAATTATTAACTTGTATATCATGCTTGATTAAAATTATCAAATCTAAAATTATCCTTTTTTTATTGAATAGTGATATTCAAGTTTTCATAAATCAGTCAGTTTAAGTGATTGATTTAGTTGATTGGAAATTAACTCTTTTTTTTATTTAAAATATTAGTGTTTCAAGAACATTTTGTTATTCGTGATTTCCACAGCAGAAGCCTTATGTAAAATCTAAAATTCGTTATTTATTAGAGCATTTATTGAATCAAGTTACATAAAATATAATCATTTTCCATTTAGACCATTTTAGCAGATCTGTGTCTTACTAAAGGTTTACAAATTAGCTGTGTGGCCCTGATTTAAATGGATATCCTGTTCATATTAAACAAAACTTGCCTTAAAATAAAACTGATTTATTGTATTAATAATATAAAGAGTGTAAAAGATCATAAAATAATTTTTCTTGAGTTTATTTTTTAGAAAAAAATAATACTTCTTATTTGTTTCATTTCCTACAGATGATTTCATTTCCAAAAAGATTTAATTTATTTTTAATTGAATCTTTAATCAATGGGATGGCAACACTTTGAAAAAAGCTATTTTTTTCCCATGAATGCGAAACGTGCTCGTGCAGCCTAAATTTTATTTTTATTTTGTACGAAAAAAATTGTTGAAAAATATAATTAAAATATTTATTTAAAAATTCATAAAAAATAGAAATTTAATTTTAAGGTTAAAACATTGGTATCATTTAAAAGATAAATTTTTGATCTTTAACTTCATGTAAAAATCTTTTTTATGCGTTAATATTGTCGGAAGTTACAGCAGAAACACGCCAAAAGTTCACTAAATTTTGAAATAAATAAAATTCTAATTAACAATTCGAAAAAAATAACCCCCAGGTGCACATTCCCGGCCTCCAAGGTATACACGTGCCAAATTTGCTAGCTGTAGGTTGAATGGTCTGGCCTGTAGTGCGCCAACACACACACGCACATTGAGCTTTTTTATAAGTATAGATATCTTAGTAGTAAAAATTTTTAACTATAAGAACCATTGTTTGATTGTTATTGATATTTTCTTTACTGGAAGAAGGAAAATTAATTTTCTAATCAAAAATGCCTAAGCTTTGTGTTGATAATAAAATGGTAATGAATTGCATCAGGTGATGATCATTGATATTATAGATAGCAGATGTAGGTTTAAATTTTGGTGATATTTTTGTAATTTTTTTTTCTAATTTATTAAAAATTTTTTAACAATTTGCAGTTTGAATTACCGTTCTTTTTGTATGCTGAAGTAAATATTCTAGTAATTGTTGGATTATAATTTAATTTTTTAGAAAAAAAAATTATAAAATGAATGCACTTTTTAAAATATTCAGAATTACTTCCATTGACAATTTATAGATAGTTTCAATTAATATACTAATTTTTATATAGAAAAATGTTTCTTTTAATATATGAATTATAATTTTAAAAAATAAAAAGTTATGTAGGTGTTTTTCTTTAAAAATGTTAGTTAAAACTGTCCGAAATTTTATTTAAATAATATATTTTTTCAATCAAAAATGTATGTTCTGAAATTAAATCTTTCAAAAAATATTCATTTGCTTAGTACTTGAATTATAATTTTATTTTTAAGCAGGAACAATAGTTACAAATATAACTTGAATGATGATAAATGTTAATTAAATTACTGATATCATAAAAATATTTCATTACTTTTTTATTAATACAAGAGTCGGAATGATAATTGTCATAAAAACATTTCAAAAAAATATATTTTGGCATCTTGCACATTCCATAAATAATGATTATACACAATCGAAACCTTAAAGGAATTGATTAAAAAAAACTAATTTCCTTTTTCTTCAAAAAATTGGGCAGTGCACAAAGCGTAATGTATGTTACTAAAAATTTTGAACCATCTGCTTATGCATTCTATAACTTAACACTTGCTTTCTACTGTTTCTTATGGGATATTAACATTTAGAATGTTTGTCGATATAATTTTAATTATTTCAGTCGCCTGTTCTTTAATTCGGATATAAATACAGCTTTGTTGAGTTGTAACAAATTTATCTTTATTAAAATTCAAAAATATAAAACTTTTAACGATTTTAAAATAAAAAAGTTATTTTAAAATTAAATATAATTTTTTATAATTATTTTAACACTTAAAAATTGAATTATAATTGTAATTCAAGAACCATATACATAAGCACAATTATTTTTCTTTCTAAAAAATAAGTTATAACGTGTTTAGAGAAAATACATTTATTTTTCCTTACAAAAGGAGTATTGCATTAATTGAAACCATTTTTAAATAAGTTAATTTAAGTAATTCTGAATATTTTTAAAAAAACGCTTTTATATTTATAATTATTTTTCTTCTAAAATTTAAATCGTAATCCAAGAATTAATAGAATAAATATTTATTTTTGCATTAAAAAATGAAAAATACATTAATTCAAACTGTTTATTTTAAATAATTTTAACAATTTACAAATTATAAAAAGTAAAATATACTGTCCCTGGATTGAACTTGGATCTTGTTGCTAGTCTAATACCCCGCAGTCTCTTGAATGCTGTGCCAGCATCTTATCCACTATACTGTTCGTGCCTCAGCAAGGTGACACATCATTAGTGCATAAGCTATGCTAAAAGTTTGAGGACCATTTTCTTGAAATTGAATGGCTATTATTCTTTATTTTCATGAGTGAACATTCTAAATTTATACTACCATTATATTAAATCTTATCCTGAACTCAAATTTCAACCTCGTTCCCTCCTCTTGTTAGTATCTTAGAGGAATACAGGAAAATATATCAAATTTATTGCCTGAAAATAAACTGATTTCTAATTTTAGTTAAAGAACAATCATTTAAAGTTAAATTTTTATGAGCATTAAAAATTGGTGCTTCACATTCTCCTTTAATGCATTCGATGATATATCAGTAATATTTTCACTGAAAGTGAAATGGCTAAAAAATATATTAGACCGTACAAAAATGTTGCACCTTTTTTGTTACAAATTTTCTTGTATCTTGAATATGTATACAGGGGGAAACACGGGGAATTTTTTTTCCAGTTTTGAGTGGCAAACCTGTAGAAGCAGAACTAGGTTCATCTAGGATTCTTAATTGTAAATCTAAAAGTGCCATTAAAAAGCCATCGGATTGGAAAGGGAAATTATATTCTTTATACTGATTAATATTTTTCAAGCAAATTTCTTTTCAATATTAGTAAGCAAAGTACTTGAAAATGATTTTTATTTCCTAGTGTTAATAAAAATATCTAATATAATTAAATTTACTTTCATGTTTGAAAAGTAATTTTCTTCTGAATTTCAATTTTACTTTTAATTTCAAATTTAAAAAATAGGTTTTTGTATAAATTGATCTTGCATATTCTAAAAGTCGAATTCTGAAAACGTTTCTTTCAATCAACATTTTATATTTTGAGATAATGTTAATTTAGAAAAGTTTATTGAAAATTTTACTATGGATAGTTTAATATCCTTTGAAAAAGTGTTCATCTGTCTATCTAATGTCATTATATTTAGGAATTCTGCATATTCCATAGATTTTGCTATTTTAGTTTGTAGTTTCAATTATTGATCAATATGGAAACAGCTTCATTTTTTACTTCATGATTTAAATTAAAAGCAAATATTTAATGCATATTTCAATTACATTAAAAATTTGAATTTTTTCCCCCTTTATGCAAGGAGCGAATAAAATATTCAATAATAAATTTGAAAATGTATTTAGTTATTTTATGTTACTTGTATGGGCATTTTCAGAATTAGACAATACATAAATCTGAGCAGAGATTATTCTTGCCTTACTAATTTGATGTTTGCTCATAATGCAACTATATATTTAAAAAATTATAAAAAAATTAAACTCTTCTCTTCCCTCTAGCATTTGTGATAAGTACAGATCTGATCACAGCAAAAGTACCAATTCTGAAGTTCACAGAAAAGTATAAGTGAGTTTTCTATGTGCCTATTTCCAATTCTTATTTCAATAATTTCCAATTATTCAGCTTTTACCGCTGTATTTCTTATTGTATTGACTGTATCATTGTAGAAAGCTGGTTATAAGATTTTTGCAGAGCTTTGCTAGGAGAAAATCTTGCCTGCATTTTTTTTTTTTTTTTTTTTTTTTTGTGGGAAAGGATGAACTTTGAATTCCCTCCTTCTTCATTCTTTTAAAAATAATTTCTAAAACACATTTTGTTCATAAAATTGCATGAATATATATAATATATACTAGCAGTACCCGCACAGCGTTGCCTGTAGCATAACATCCAAGAGGAAAAATTAGCTTTAAACTTAAGTCTAGCCTCCACCCAATATAACATGGGAACGTCATGTGGGATCAAAAAGACATTTAGAAGTTATCAAAAATAACTACAGGACAATTTTTTTATAGCACAGGTTCAAAAATATTTAGGGCTAAGCTTTGATATACAGTTATTTGGTGCCTTGCGAGGTTGGCAATTTTTCGGTAGAGCTTTGCTTGGGGTTACATGGCCGCCATTTTTTTTCCCCCTTGTTACTGTATTTCGATCTTTCCTGTTCATTTCCCTTGATTTTTTTTTTTTCCGCAGCACATACTTCTGCTTGCTTTCATTATTTTTGATTAAATTTTTTTGCATGCATTTAATTTTACTGCATTTATTTGTCTTTTTTTCTATGTTTCCTGTTAATTTGCTTCAGCTTTCTTCGGAACTTTTAGATTGGAAACGCTATTGCTGCCGTTCGTGCCACAGGCGGCCATTTTTCAGCTAAAATTTGACGATAAACTATTTTTGGGGTGAAAATGAATATATATCAATGCTGTTCCATGTTTAGACTGTTAAAATGGTTTCAATTTTCCCCTGTTAATAACACGTGCCCTTTGATTCATCTTTCAATTTTAAAGCTAGATTAAGCTTTGATATACAGTCATTTTGCACCTTGTGAGGTTGGCAATTTTTCGGTCACGCTTTTGCTACCCTATTGCTGCCGTTCTCGCCTCATTCGGCCTTTTCGTTAACATTTGACGATAAATTATTTTTTGGCGAAAATGGCTACATATCAAAGCTGTTTCCAAAGCTGAACAATATGGACAGATTATAGACATTGTTCCTATTGAAACCAAGTCATCATTTCTGTAATCCACACATGGATCGAAATTCAGAGCTGTGTACACCTTTTCGGACCAAATATCAGGAACGTTTGTTCTTTCAGTTCATCTCCTATGTCTCAAATTTAACTGTCCTTCTCTGTCAGCAGACAGGCGAAATTCATTCTGTCTCTGTAATTCAATTGCAGTGCGATTTAAAGAGAGACGGTTACTTCGCTCAGCAGAAGACTCATTTGAAGAAAGTGTGGACATTCTTTCTCTATTTGCTAACCTAACGTTTCTTTCCTCTACATTTTCATTATCGTGCAACAAACGAAGCGTTTTGGCATTTAATGTGTTCCAGCCAAATTTACTTCTTTTGGGGATAGTGAGATTTGAATTGCTGTTTAAAATCAGACGTAAACAAAGAAATGTATCGCATATGAATATTATAGCTCTTGCTATTTGCACATGCAAAGTTTGAGATTTTTCGCTCGTGCGCGGATAAGAGCAAAGCACAGATACTGCTGCTTTATGCATGCGTAAATTGTAGTAGGAAAATAATTAAAATCGCAATTATAAAGCACCTTTTTTTATTTTGATATGACTTCAATATACTAAAACCTTCCCCGATAAATGCCTTACAAAATGGTACAAATATCTTCAAACTTAGTTAAGTATTTTACAAGTTTTTAGGGTTTCAACATACAGACGCCTTCAGGAGACTTCAATTTATACTATGTATAGATAATATATTGTTGTCAACACGAATTCCTGCTTCCCCCCCCCCCAATTTTTTTATTTATACTACAGTTGTTGATTTTTTTTTTTTTTTTTTTTTTTAAAAGATAGGATAAAAAAAATTTAAAAATATAAATTTTTTAAAGTTTTCCATTATGTTTTTTTATTGTAGACATTTATTATTAATTTCAATAATGATTCTTTATTAATTTTAATAAAATGATTATGATCAAAAATAAATGATTATGATCAAAATTTTGCCAGAACATAAAATCCTATCTTTATTTTGTGTTCTTAAAAAAATTGTTGCCAAGGGAATAACTTGTATTTTATATTTTTGCAGCAACATACAAGTCGATTTAAATATTAATAATACTGTTGGCATTGCAAATACGCATCTTCTAGGAACTTATAGCCAGTGTAAGTATAAGTCTTTTTATTTTTTAAAAAAGTAATTTTTTTTTTTTAACAAAGTAATGTTTAAAATTTCCTTGGCCATTACATATGAAATATTATGGTGAACATAGATTTCACACAATTCCTAAACAATTATGTTGTATATCTTACTTGATGTTGATTATTAAAAATTTTGCTTGCTTTGCATATAGATTTTACTAATATGGAAATGTTTATCTTCAAAACTGACTTTGTGTTTAATTCTCAAATGACAAGCTCTTTTAGAAACATGAAATTTGAGGATTTGCAATACTGATATGTTAATAAAAATGCATTCCTTTATTCTTTTCTTTTTTGATTAGTTAATTTATATTTCAAAATAATTTGTGAAATGATTTCTATTTGCCATTTCAATGTAAGCTACATGTTCTTTATTTGTTTCAATTAACATAAAATGCTTTCATTTTGCAGTAGATTGGAGAGTTCCTCCTTTAGTACTAGTCATTAAGAAATGGGCTCAAGATTGCAAAATAAACAATGCCAAAGAAATGACTCTTTCTAGTTATTCTCTTGTGTTAATGGTGATACATTATTTGCAATGTAAGTAGCATTTTTATATAAATACCATATGCACTTAATAGCTGCATTTAAACTTCAAATTTATATAAGCTTCTTATTTTAAAATCTAGATATGCATTGAGAGAATCAAAATTATAGATATTTTGCAGAAAAAAAATAAAAAGCATTTATTGTTTTATGAATTTTAAAAAATCCATTTAACTGGAATTCTATTTTTGATGCACAGTATTCAACTAAAAGAGGCATTGTATTCTTTAAATATGTTGTGAATATTTTAAGGAAAATATAAATAGGTTATGCAGATTTTTTTCTTTGCTAAGACATTTGATGTCTGGTTCAAGATCAAAACTTCTAGTTTATATTTTAGAGGACTGTTTCTAGTTTAAGGGGACACATTACATTTCTAACATTTAAAAAAAAATTATGTTTTTTATTGAAAATATTTTGATAGTAGGTAACATAACTTTTTTTCCCCAGTAAAATCATTGCAAAAAGGAAAATAACTTTGTTCTTGCTCTTAAAATTAAAATTTTTATTTTTGAAATTTGAACAGTTTTGCTTTAAATAGCATTTGTAGATTCACTAAAATTATATTGCACAAAATTGTGTAAGATTTTGAAGATTTTATATTAATTTTAATATTAAAAATATTTTCGCTATTATGTATTGTGATAAACAAATCTAAGTTCTTGGTACTAAATTTTTATTATATATAATATAAACTAAGCCATTGAATGCTTATTGTATGCACAGTACTATATAAACACAATGATAAACATGAACATATAAATTGAAAGCTCTAAGGTAGAAATAAAGCACGAAGGTAGGGGAAAGCCCTTTTAAAATTTTCATTTATGTATATATTTTATTTGTTTTATTAATAAAAATATAAGTTTCTGGAATGTTAAAAATACAACTTTAAACTATTAACAAAATAAGCAGTAGTGCAAGAATAATGAAATAAGTTAATTAAATGAAACTATCAATCCAGAAATAATCAATATGAAAATTCACCTATATAAAATTTCCCGAATCAATATAATAAAGTATACAATGTATTCAGAGAGCGCTAATGCTGCTACATCTAAAACACAAATGAACTTAACCAAATTAGAAGAATTATTATTAGAAATAAATATTAAGTTTACAGCCAAAGAATCGAAAAAGATAAAATGAATCCGGCCTGAAGACTTTCTCAAGTGTTATCCTCGGACAAGTATTCAAACCAGGGATTTTTTCTGTGAGGGGTCTGACTTTCGTCCAACAAACTGACCCCTTGTGACCCGAAAATCCCAGGAAATTGAGATTTTGGAGATAAAATTAGTATTGCAAGATTAAAGATAATTATACAAAACAAGTAAAATCACTTCCAAAATTTAATCCAAATAAGAGCACAGCAAATCAAACAACAAAATACCATGAAAATAGAACCAAATTCATTTAAATAAGAAAGCAAAACACTTACCAATTGAAAGTAGAATTCCAAAAGACAGTGTGAGGCAAAAACACTTGTTAGTGCAATTGCACTTCGTTAAATTAAACTAAATTTAATTTTTCTGCATTTAAAGCAATACGCCTACCACGTTTCATAATGCATCATAATTGAAGCACCATCTGTTGAGTTAAAACTCAAAGCGAACAAACCAGAGAAAGTCAGAAATTAGACAAATCCTCTTATCAAAACTTTTATATTGCAAAAGTTTTGGGAAAAATCATTAGTAGTTAAGTTTTTAATGAGATTGTTTGTTGTTAAAATATAAAATTTTATTATTGCAAATTTTTTTAATCCTGTTAAATTGTGAAAATATCAAATTTTTGATAATTTTAGAGTTTAAATTATAATGGTAATTACTAAGTTAAATTCATCCCTTTTATCATAAATACCTATTCAAGTTTTTCCATTAGAAATTTCTGTATTTAAATCTAAATAGTTAGCTTTAAGTTGATTTTCGTTTGAGTTAAAACTAAATCTTTTGGGTAACAATTAATAACATCATTAGGATTATCCAAATTGAACAAAATTAAGTCATCAATATATCTCCAGCCTTTTATTAAGTTATGTTTAACTATTTCTTTTTCATAATGTATGAAAATATTGGCTAAAGCACTTGAAATAGCTGTCCCCAATGGAATTCCCTTTACTTGTTTATAATCAAGTTGTTGTTTGATTTGCTGTGCTCTTATTTGGATTAAATTTTGGAAATGATTTTACTTGATTTTGCATAATTATCTTTAATATTGCGATACTAATTTTATCTCCAAAACCTCAATTGCCTGGGATTTTCGGCTCACGAGGGGTCAGTTTGTTGAAAGAAAGTCGGACCCCTCACAGAAAAAATCCCTGCTTTCAATCCTTGCCTGAGGGTGACCCTTAAGAAAGTCTTCAGGTCGGATTCATTTTATGTTTCTTTTTGATTCTTTGGCTGTAAACTTAATATTTATTTCTAATAATAATTCTTCTAATTTGATTAATTAAATAAAAATTGATATTGACCAGTTTTTAAGTAATGTATTCTTGAACATTAACAGTAAATATTTAATTCAGAAATGCATATTGCAATTTTAATATTTTAGGAAATTTTGTTATTAAATATTTTTATTTATTTCTTATTTCTTAGCAGTATTAATTTCTTAGTTGTGCAAATTGGTTTATGCTTATAATGCCATGAACTACAAGGAATCGGTATTGCCTGTTCTGATTTTTCAAGTAATTTTTTTTAAAAAAATTACTGTTTGACTCCTTTTTAAATACTAAAGATTGAGTTAAAAGAATTTTTAATTTATGCTTAGTTTTTATTTTTTTCTTGAAAACTCAAAAAATATGTATTTGAGAAAATAGGACCGTGACGATCTCGTTGTAAGGTCTCGGCATTATAACATTGTAAAAAAATAGTATAATAAATTATATATATTTATTAAAAATTCCGTTTTTTTTTAGTTTGAAAATATTGTATTTACTTTTGGCCACTTTAAAATGTATGAATTCCATGTTTGAAGATGTGATCTGATTAACTATGAATATTTTGAACTTGTTTAGACATTCTCATACTTAAGGATCTTTAAATTTTTTCAATGTGCCTGTAATAGATATATCTGAAAACTTCTTGTAAAAATTCTCCTTTTTCATTTCTATTATATTTTGCTCATGTTTGTAAACTAAATAGAATGCATACTTTAGGTGGATGTGATCCTCCTGTCCTTCCTTGTCTGCAGAAATTGCAATCGGTAAGTTTTTATTTTTCTGAAAGTTTAATTAGACTTTTTTATCATTGAATATATTTATTTTAGTATTTTTCAAAAATAAAGTTTAGTTTCTGAAGGTTATTCTGTACAATTATATACAAAGCATGCATTCAAATTACTTTTATTTTTATAGCGGCGTGATCCTGGAGATTATTGGAAAAGCCTGATACCTTATGGAGATAACAGTACTTTCCGGTCGAAAAATACACAGTCTTTAGGCAGTCTTTTGTATGGGTTTTTTGAGTATTATGCAGATAAGTTTGAGTAAGTTGGAAGTTTAATTTATTGTACGTAATATATCAAATATCAGTTTTCTTCATTTGTTGTAACATTGGATTGGTTTGTCTTTAGCTTTTCAAAGGATGTTATTTCTGTTCGCCTGGGATGCAAACTGCCAAAACAAGTTGCAATGAATTTCAGATCTACAAAGAATAAAAGAGGACACTGGAAGTTTATTTGTATAGAAGGTATGCATTTTAAATTTTACTGTAGCATTAAGTTTGCTCTAGTAATAATGAGTATTGGTACAGAATAAGACTAGTTGCTGCATTTAAAACTATGAAATGTAATAAAATACTTTGTAAAACAAGAATTTGTTCTTTAGATTTAATTTTTTAATTATAATTTTAATGAAAAATTAATTGATTTTGACCTTTTTCCTTGGTAACTTCAGGAAATAGTATGGGCAAAATTATTTTTACATCACTGAAAATCCAAAATTTGTTTTCTATGACAGGAACTTAGTTTTTGTTCTCTAATTTTATTAAACTTTATGTAAATTTTAATTAATAATATTTTTAAATACTTGTTATGATTGTAATGAAATCGAAATTATAGATAAAATTTAATTTTGAAAGAAAGAAATTATAAAAATGTGTTTTCTAAATACAACTGCTTGTTTTCTATTGTGTATTAAAAATTCATTTTTGCTCTTTTTTTTTTTTTTTTTTTTTAACTTGAAGATTGACTTGCTTATAATACGAGAAATTTTTAATAAATCAGTAAACAAAAGATTTTAATTATTAAAAAAGTGAATTGTATTTTTTTGTGTAATATGAAATGTATTTGGTTCTACACGAGAAATTCTGAAATTCATTGATTTCACTTAATTATTTTTTTATATTTTATGAGCATGTTTTGATTCAGCAAGCAACTTAGTTTATTGGAGTTGAATCATTTCCCATTTAAATTTAATTTTTTGGAAAGATAATTAATAGCATTAAAAAGAAAGTGGTTAACTCAATGAACAGAACAGGTATCAGATTTATAAAATAATATTGTCTAGTAAATTTTAATATATTTTATAGAGGGTGACCATAAAGATAACATATTTTATTGATATATTTTGCCAACCAGTTGCTTGCTAAAAATGGTCAGCTGAGAAGAACCGAGTAGATTAGTAGTGGAATTGGTAATGGGTGAACCTGTATACAATGAAGATCAAATCAGATTGGAGCCTTCATCTTTGCCTAATCAGTAAATTAGCCTCAAACAGTGAATTTTATGTCTGCAAATACCTTATTTCTAGTTCCCATGTTGTATGCAGACATCTTTTCATTCTATTTTTATTTCGTATTCATATTTGAAATTAGACTTCTAACTATCTGGCTTCTGTTCTATTGCTGGTTAAAAAATGATTTTGCATTTTTGTAATTTATCAATGAATACTAAAATCTAATTTTTATAAGAATTGGCTTCATGTTTTACAATTGTTTGTTTATGTACATTATACTTGATTCTTTTCTAAAATTAAGGTGTTAGAAACTTAAATATTGATTTATAAATCTTTATTCTATATCATTTTAAATAAT
The DNA here is from genome assembly GCA_026543865.1 of Argiope aurantia. Lineage (NCBI taxonomy): Eukaryota > Metazoa > Arthropoda > Arachnida > Araneae > Araneidae > Argiope > Argiope aurantia. The sequence continues at coordinate 113,294 of JAPMOR010100651.1, read as the reverse complement.
AAATTTTAAAATTTACTGTACAATCTAAAAATACTGGAAGTATTTTATTATAAGAAACTAGAAAAAAAAACATTTTGGTATGAAAATTGTATTTGTAAAATATAATTGGAAAAGGAAGTTATAATTCATAAAACTTTTGACCATCTATCAATTTGTTTTGTATGTTTCATTAAACCAAATAGCTGAGACCTCATTGTAACTCTAATGTATATAACATTGAAGTTTCTGACTGCACATAAGATAATTTTTACAGTAATGCATTTTTTAGATTGCATATCCATATTTGCAGTTTTTCTATACCACACATTAGATAACTGATTAGAACTAAATGAAAATTTGTAGAAACCTTTTCATAGGCAGATTTTGACAGAGAATCTGGAGTATCTATTATTCGTTTTAAGATGTTACAAATTACTTGAGATTAATCTTTATTGATTATCTGATGTAATGTTTTTGCTGCCGTCAAAAGGTTAAAATGCATTTATTTAGAATATGTATATGTGAAATTCAATCTCTTATTGCTGTTTTATTATGTTGACAAAAGATGTGCAACTTCTAATTTTAAAATTAAATATATCATTAGTTTGTATAACATTTAATGATGTGTAAACCGATTTTTACCATTTTTTCAGAGCCTTTCAATAGAACAAATACAGCCTGTGCTGTTTATGATGAAGCATCATTTAACAGAATTATGAATGCTTTCAAAACAACTTGGCATTGCCTTAAAGAAAAGAAAGAATTATCATCTGTCCTTGGTGTTCCAGCATGTACTTATGAAACAGCTGTTAAAAAAGGATCCTAGAGTAGCCCCCCCCCCCTTTTCTTACCAAGTGTTTTGAGAAATACTTTGCTGTTCTACTTTATCAAATCGGAGATCCTGCATAACTCGTATGGAAGTCATATATGCTCAAAGCTGTAATGTAAAAATTAAGTACCTCGGATAATTTATTTTGTTTAAACTATTAAACATATTAGCTTTTCTGAGTAAAGTGGCTTTAAAATAATTCTAGAATAAAGATAAAAAGTGTGGAGACTTTTATTGTGCAGTTAGATTTCTTTTTTTTTTTAATAGTATGATTTGGAGCAGTTTAAGTTTCAAATGTTCAATGAACGTTAAGTCCCTGTGAATTCTCAACCTGTATATAAGCTGATAAATAAGATGTATAACTTTATACTGTTTGTATATTTTACTGTAAGTAGTTTAAAATAAAGAATTCTGATTTAATATATTTTCTTTTAAACTTTTTCATTTATTACATAAAAGAAAGTGTAATTTAAATATTAAATCAAAATTAATATTATCAACTTTTATTTTGCAGAATTAGTACAATTTATTGAAAATGCATTTATTTTCTATTAATCATTATATTTAAAGGATAAACGACAATTTTTTTCAAATAAGATGCAAAATAGTGTAATTATGCGATATAGTGTTATCCAATGCCAACAATAAAACTATTGTAGTGACATAAAATTCCTTGATAAATACAATGAAACGACATTTGCAGCCCTAAGCTGAATAGAATTTGATTTATTTTGCTCACAATATTGAAATAAACTAAAGATACAAGAATTGTAAAAATATTTGAAGCCAATATTAGAGATCTGAATTAGAGAATACAATTCTATTGTAATGAAATGAATGAAGATAACTTAATTGGTAATTATGTTTCAGTTGAAATAAATTTTAGCTAAAATAATAGTTTTTATATAATTTGTTAATCCATGTCTATGTATATAATTTTAATGAACATTATACAATGCCTTTTTTTATTTGAGAGATCATGCCCTTAAGACATTACATATTCCTGGGCAAAATGTTTTGGATTGCTAAGATAAATTATTCAGAAATGTAAAACTTTTTTTTTTTTTTGAGAAAAAAAAAAAGATTTATATTGCTGCTCTTTTATCTACAGAGAAATATGTATACATAATGAATCAAAACTTATAATTTACTACTCAGGCAATAGATTAAGTAGTAAATTATAAGTTCAACTCATTTAAGTTAATTTTTTTAATTAGAATACATTTTGATATGTTAAAGAAACTCCTTAACTGTAATATACCATAATTTTTATTTTCTTACATAATTTTCTTTAACCTCTTTGTCATCTCTAGCTCACTCAAGTGAAACTTCTGCAGGATGGCCGTAATGCACTTCAAACATTCTACATGTTTGTGTTTTTATTTGTTCTAATGTGGTGAAAAACAAATTTGATATTAATCATAATTTGCCTTAATTTAGATATTTATATGCAAAAACGATGGAAAATTTAAGATCCAAAGAATAAAATTTGATCACTTATTTTACATTCAAAGATATGTTTGAATAATTTATCTAAACATTAAAAAATTTTTAATATCTTCAGTTAATTTTTATTTAGAGAATGTTGTAATCTGATATGTTAGAATAAAGTAAATCTTTAAATGTTTAATAAACAAATATAAAAGTCAGTAAAGAACAGTTTAAAAAATTTTTCTAAAATAAATAAGTGTGGTAAAAATATTTCTGATGTTTGGTAGCTTGATTGCAATAAAGCAGAGAAATAGTTCATGAAAAAAATTGTAAAAAAAATTTCAACATGAGTCATCTGTATTTACAAATGAGATTCAGCATTTAAAATTGTTTAATTTTAGATCATAAGTTTTGATTTACTTAATAAGAAATTAATCTTAGGTATACTGTTATCTCCAAAAATTTATATAAAAGCTTAGTTCTAATTCATTAACTGTAAAATAATGTAAAGTGATAAAAGTTTGTGTGAAACAATTTTTCGTGTAATCAAAATATTTAAACTAAAAACAACAAATTTTTTTAATAAAGTTATTTTATTCATGTAAAATGGTTAGATACAGAAATGCATTTCACAGATGACTGAGCAGAATTTTTCTTTTTCTTACTCTTACTTGTTTATATCCATTCATTTTTTAATACAGCTTATACAACTTCCTGAAAATTTATATTGAATAGAAAAGGATGAATGAAAGAAAAATTCATATAAAAGACCGATTTAAATTATTTCTTGTATGGGCTTTTTATGGAAAAACTTGTACCTTCAATTTCAATTTCTTCATAAATCCATCTACGATTTCTGCGACATTTATGCCCACATTTAGGTGAAGAACATTCCGAGCAAAGCCAGAAACATCCTATGCAACTTTCTCTCATGCAATCGCATAGATTAAGCCCTGTTTCCTTATGTACACCTTGAGAATCAAACTTTGCTCCTCGTCCATCTACTTTCTTAGGCCTGAAAAATATGAATATAAAACACATACAAGTCTATATCAAAAAGGGATTCTGTTTGATAGTCAGAATATATTAACCTTAGAACTATTTAAGTCATTTTATTTTTAAGAAAATTGAAAGAAATACCAAGAACCAAATAACAAAAAGAATTATATGCTAATCTGATTTTGAAACTGTATCAAATATACAATAATAATTTCAATATCTTAAAATTTTATTTGAAGTAACACTTTTACAAGAAATTACTAGAACTATTTTGGGAAAGACTCATAATTTTAAACTACTTTCAAATAACATTTGAGCTAGCACCTCTCGTGAAATTTCTGGAAACCATAGCATGATGCTTCCCGAGCCGCACGTTTAATTGATATCAAACCCGAAGCAAAAGAGAAAAGCTGCTATAAAGTTAATAAATTGAAGACAATGAAGAATGAAACAATTGCACAGTTTCTGTAATTAAAGTACAACATTAACAGTATAAAAGCTGCACTTTAAAATTGTTTTCTTTTATGTTTGAGCTAATTCAGATTTTAGAATTATAATTAATAATAAATTATTTTATATTTTGAGTGTTTCAAAAATGTGGAAAAAGAGAGAGAATAACACTCATGTGGCAATAATAATAAAATAACAATATTCTAATTTTTACCAGTAGAAAAAGCAAAGAGAAGTAAGCAATAATTCAACACTACCTGAAACGGTATATTAAATGAAAATTTCTATTTAAATTTAAAAGAATGGCCTTTCTTAATCCCTAGAATTTTCCAAGACAAATTCATACGATATGGGAAAAAAATATTGGCAACATATCTCGTGCTATATACCTAAAAGTCATGCAAAATTAAATAAAGCAAAAAATAACATTCTTATAATCATGATATAAAACATTTGATTATTATTTAAAAAGCATTAGAAGGCTTTTTTTTCACTAATTCATACAATTGAGCATCAATTTCTGCATATTTTTTTTCACTCAACCATTTTATAACCCCCCCCCCTTTTTTACAACAATTTAATATACATAGCTATTTTGCATTTGTTGGATTTTGATAGTAAATAAGTATCCAAAACGAGTTTTAAATAAAGGAAATAAAATTGAACGTATGAAAATATATACCTGGAATGAATAAATATACATATTATTAGTAATAATTTGGTCAATAAGATCTTAAAGCTTTCTAGCATAAGAAAATAGTTTACCTAAAAAAAAATTTAAAAAAATATAAAATTAAAATTTATGAGTTTCTCTTTTATAACGTGCTTTCATTTAAGGACTGCTTATGCAATTTATTTTTGAAAATAAGACACTAAACCTATGTACAGAATTTACTTTACGAACAAAACTTTTTAATTTTTAATGAAAGTTTTTTTTTTTTACTTTTTATTAATAAGTGTATTTAAAAATGGAGAGATATATAGAGTCAATATATTACAGTGGGATTTTTGAGAAGGATTAGCATTCATTATATTAAATCCTTATTTTTATAATATAATAATCTATATATGAAAATTGAATACTTGTTTAATTCTTTAAACCTTATGGAATTTTGCACTCCTTGACAAACTGGAACAAAAATGTAAGCATTGTAGATTTACAAGTTTCATTGTTTTTATATTTTTTTATGGTTTTTAATAATATTTTCAAAGTTAATATAAGCGCAGTTTTTATAGGTTCCCTTTTTTTCATCGAAATATTAATTTTATTTCACTGCTCAATCTCATATACATCAAGCGGTTTTGTTAATGTTGAAAGAGTTTCTACTGACATTTTTACTTATATGTTTAATGTTCAGTAATTTAATCCGTATGAAAACAAATTAATGAGCGAGAATTTTTTGCTAATTTAATTAAAATGAAATAATTACACTGTTTTTTTTTTTAATTTTTACCATTTTTTTTAACTCCTTGATCTAATTTTATCTCTTATTTTAGCATTTTAAAAATTTTTAATGCATACAGCTGACATTTAGTTTTTGACAAAATGTTTTTAAAACTGAGATTGACCTGGGAAAAGAGATTCACTTATTAGATAAAATTAATCTGATTTATTAATTTTGTCAATTAATAATTAAGAAACAATTCTTTGTCTTACTGAAATGCCTCTTTGTCCTACTTAAAAATTCCTAAGAATTTATGTGAACTTGCATAACTTTATTCAAAGATTAATGAATTGGGTGATGAGCATAATTCCCACGCCCTTAGAAAGGGTAAATTAAAATTTTAAAGAAATGAGTTCCACTGTCCAAAGTATGTAGTTGCTGATTTTGGTAATTCTATTTCAAACTGCGAAATCTGAAGATCAGCAAAACAGACAAATAATGATGCACACACTCATCTATCTTTATTATTAACAGAGATGAATGTGTGCGTTTTGGCACTCTATTAGAGCTTACATATTTATCTTGGCGGAATATACATCTTAGAAAATGCAACTGTGCATTGTAGATATCATTTTATTTTTTTTTTTACTTCTGAAAATTTTAAAGAATTATTAATTAAAAATTAAATGAGATTTTAACAAGTTTTTTTATTACAACTTTCACGATTATTACAGTATGAAAAGGATTTTTTTATTATTATCTTAAAATTCAAAAGATTACTTTTCCAATGATTCATTTTTTTTCTACTTATTTGTAATAAATGAAGAGCATATTTCACTGTTATAAAATAATTCAAGCCATTTACATTATTGCTACACATATTTGATTGACTTTTTTTTCTATTGTTCAAGATGAAGTTACGAAGACATGGCTTATATTTCCCATAATTAGTAAATTTCTGTTAAAGCTTGCTTTTAATATACTTTTAGTAATTTTTTTGTAATTGAACTGAAGTTTAATTTTATAACCAAGTAGTAAATAAAATTTTTCAACGTTGCATTCATTTAAAAATATTTGCTCTATCCTGCAATATAATAAAAATTTATCAATATATGATAGATCTGAAACATTTCAAAAATTAAAAAGAAATATTCAGTAGTATACATAAAACTTCATTGCTGAATGATTCTATTCTGCAAATTTAGTAATTTAATAAGCCTAATTGGTTTCAACAAAAAAGGTTTTGCATTAATTGAAGTTTATTAAATCCCATTTTAAATTAAGGATTTACGGTCGTGCAGCTGACAGAAAATTCAAAAATTATGTAGTATAGAATGGTGCAGGGTGTCTGAAACAATGGGAGTTATATGACTGTCAAAACTTAAAATTTTATATTGACCAGCAATCTCGGCACATGTGTTGGTCGCCAAAAGCAGCTAGGAAGAAATAAGTAAAAAAACATCAATGCAATTGCAAAGATTTTAAATTCAGAAATTTTTTTTACCGATTCGTTTACCCCACGATATGTCGTTATCCAATTGCAAAATAGCGAGAGCTTTGATTCTAATTCGAATAACTTAAAGTTGAATTTTTTAAAAATTGTAATTTATCTTCAAATGGTTCCTAATATTCCGTGGGAGCTTTCTTTAGATGCATTCGAAAAATTACAGTTACAAATGGTTAATTATAAGTCTAAATAACCTGTATTATTTAAGTTATTTTTCCAGCCTGAATTTATATCATGGATATTACAAAGAAATATTTTGACAATTGCTTTTATTTGTTGCAGTCATAAGGTGCATCAGCTGCCTAATCCAATTATTTCAGCATTACTGAATTATTGTAAAATATTTTTAATTACAAAATTTTAATCATGCAGATAAACACTAAAAATCAATATCTCGGAAATTGAAATATTGTATGAAATTCCATAATTATATAATTATTTTCTAAATATTGAAGAAGCAAAATTATAATTTGATGTTATTTATCACAATTAATATTTTAAATGCACATTTTAAAATATTAAAATACATTGGCAATGCGCTGAAACGAAATTTTTTTCAAGAGTTAAATTGCTTGTACTTAATTTCGAGAAATAATTTCACAATAAGAGGATTAAAAATTTTTAAGAAACATATTACAATGAAAAGAAATTATTAGACGAACACTTTCAATTTATAAAAATTAGATACTTATCAAATTAAACATAAAAATTTATTCCTAATGTAACTTTTATACAGAGTTTAATGAAATTGAAAAACCTCTGAAAAACAATCACACTTTCTGCATTTTCAATCTATATTATTGTCACTCTCTTCCTAACCACTAAAAGGAAAATGATCTCAAAAATCGAAAGATAGCGATAAGCAACACCTGCCACTCGCACCATGTGGTCGGCTAATGACTCGGACCCAGCAGCGCTGAACTGACCGCAAAAGGGGAAAGCAATTCCTTTGTCAAAATCCTGACACTTAAGAATAAACCTGTTATTCAGACATGCCACTTTCGGTATGTATAGCAATCTGAACACCGCCCACAGGAGGGTTAAACAGAATGCCGGCTTTCAAAATAAAATTTTTGGACACGCATTCAAGTACCGTTTTGAATTATTCTCCACAAATATAAAATACTCTGCTAAAAAAGTCTCTTTTCAATTTCAGTAGCTCTACTAGTATTCAGATAGCTGCAGTCAGTATTCCAATACTGGAAATTAGACTGACCTATGTACAAGAAAAAAGGAGTAGAAAAAGAATGACATTACACAAATGATTTAGTTTAGTCTTTTAGATCTATGGTAACAATCTCTTATTCCTGATATGTTTACATAGATCAGTAATTTTTAGATGAGAAATGCTACGAAATTAAAAATTACCTGCACTTCCACAGTCTTTAAGTAAAATTTTTAAATTCCCTGTTTTATACACAATTTTTAAATCCCCTGTGTTTTCTTGGTGAATGGCAACCTGTTTATCAATTTTTATTTAACAGCACCTAACAGCAGCAAAACAAACTAATATTTCATTATCATCAGACTTGAACTGTATTTACAGATTTAAGTGTCTACCACATTGGATAACTGGTTTGAAACCGACTGCAAAGTTTGTGACAAACAGGCAGATAAGAAAGTGAATTTATTAAAATATACTTTAAAAATTTGTTGATTATCTTCCTATTTTGATTCAGTGAAAGCGATTAATGAACATCTACTAAAGAATGATATTCCATCTTGAAACAATTGATCTTATTTGCAAAGTCAATAAATTGATTAATTTTTCGATTTTTCTGGATATATACTTAAAATTCTATTTTTTCTCCAGGCAGTTAAAGCACTAGTAAACACTTTTGGCAGTTTTTAAATAACTTCCAATTTTAAAAACCTTTTTAATTAATTACCTTTTACATACACCAATACTTTTAATATTTACTCATTCTTTCAAAGTATATTTCTTCCCTGCCGAGTTGATTTTAATAGGTTATTGCAATTCATTTCATATTTTATTACATTTCATTTATGATATCCATTTCTGAAATCTTGTAAATTAAAGTTATTTCTTTCAACTCTTAAGACCATTATTAGCTTCGTCTTAATATGTTCCAAGTTTTTAATCTTTATTTGCATATATGTTCCTCATTTGGTCCCCCTCCCCAATCACTGTATTATTCATAAATTTTTATTTAAGAAGCATTATAATAACACAGCAATTTTTTTTAATAACTGGTTTAAAATTATTAATCTTTTAAATCAATAGAATATTTTTTTCTGTAATTTTGCCTATTCAAAGTTTTATATTAGAATATCAATAAATTTGTATTTTTCATAAAATAACTATTTAAAGAAACAGCTTATGAGGCTTCAGTAAATAGTATATGTTTATGGTTACCGATTGGCCAATTAGCTCAAACACAGATGCAAAAAAAAACCCCTCCTTTTAGGAAATGAGAGGATGGTGTCCTCAAATGAAGACACCACCCATCTACAGCATCAGCTCTGTGCAAAAAAATATTTCAAAATAATTACATAAATTCCTTATGACAGATACAACAATTAAGTATTTTATGTTTGTAGACACTTTTATTTGTGTTCTCAGCAATTTGAAGCATTTAAAATATAATATATCTACAGGAAGAATTCTAAACTAAATCTTTAAAATATAAATAATTAAAAAAAGATCTATTAAAATTAAATACAAATAATAATTTAATTCAACTAAAATTATCTAATTAAAATGCAAAAAATAAAATATTTACAATTAAGTTTTATTGTTAATTTTATTGATTAATAGAGGAAAAATCAAATTAAAAGTAAAATTAAAAATAACATACGATTTGGCATGAAATTTCTCAAAGCACGTAGAAGTGTATTTTCATCAAACACATAATGGGAAATTACTATTCTGCACTTTGTTCGTGTTTTATGCACATTTTTTTTTTTATATTGCACAACAATTATTTTCAAAGGGGACAATTGATGGGCTCACTTTGAATAATTTTTTTAAACTTTTGTTGAACAATTTTTACATGCTGAATGTAATAATAATTATGAAAAATGATGGTCATATAAAACTAAATATTTACAGAAAAAGAAAAAAATAAAGGAGAACATGAGGGTGAAAAATATGTAACAGTTGAGGGAAAAAAAGGCAAATCTTAAATACGGAATGTTTTTTGGCTTCATACAAGGGGGTAAAGTTTAAAGGTTTGTTTTTCCAGAATCTGAAGAAAAAGAAACAAAACTGCCGGTGAATACAGAATCAACATCACATCATTTTCAGAAAAATATCAAATTACATTTTTCACAGGAAGAAAGGGCAGTGGAGAAGAGAGACGAATGAAGAAACAGATAATACTAGATGTGTGGTGTCTTCAAATGAGGACAATTGTGAATCAGCCAATCTGGTTCATTCTCAAATTAAAGAAAAAAACAAAATTATGATTTAAAGCCTCATGGATATTGTAAAAAAAATAATTTTGATAAAATTTAATTTTTAAAGCTGTAAAAAAATTTCCAAATTGAAAGCAACAAAAAGGGAGTGGGAAGGAGGTATTTTTAAAAATAAAATTGATAACTTAAAAAGAAATGAAAATTGCTCATGCTGCGATCTCTTTATAAACTGAGATTAAATACTATTTTTCTAGCAATTTTTGGGATTTTAAAGCCAATAATTTTTTTAATACAAAATTTTATAATTGGTATTCTCTTTTGCGATCACTGCTCCTGACAGGGTTAAACAACACAGGATCTTATGTTGTCTCGGAGCAGCTGCTCCATGTGAGTGCACCCTTAATCAACAAAAATATCTTAGATGTCATGTGTATTGAAACTAGTTGTTAATCACTTAAAAAAATTACCAAAGATAACAGGTTGTTTAATGATTATGGTCAGCCAATGGTATGAGGATAATCTAAAGCAAGGGTGATAACTCCATAATTTTTTTAAAATTCATATGAAATATAAAATTCAAGAGAATTTTGAATAATTAAGAATTTTAAAGCAATACATATATTAAAACTAATTTTACCGAGATTACATAGTTTATTTTTAAATCTGCTTTTAGTTTGAATATTTCAAGGCTAAAGTTCAAAGCATCAACATTTTCTGTTTTTAAGATAACTAATAAATATTTTAAATTTGATTTCTTAGTCAATAACTTCTCCGCAGCCAAAATTATATTTCAATTAAAATACAAATTATTTATCAATTTCCTCAAAGCAATTAAAATTGCTGTTTTACAATATGGAGTAGAATTTAAATCTATTAAACTTAAGGAAAAAAATAAAAAAAACATTTCTCTCAACACATAATCAGTTCATTTGATGCACGTCTTTTTGGAATAGCATTTATTTTCTTCTAAAACTGACCTTCAAGGTTTCTAATAAATATATTCATCATGAACATATTTATTCTAAAAATTTAGAACATAAATCTTCAAAATTAATTTAAATGTTATGATTATCTATTTGTTTCAGACAGAATTATACCAATTTCTTGTGGTGAACTTAGGGGCCATCTTAACAATGACAAGAATCCAAAATTTCAATAAAAAAGCATTCAATTTTCATCTTTAGCGATTGCAACTGAAACAGCCTGCAATGTCAAATTTAACGAGGTATTTTTGATTTAAAAACATTTATTTAACAATTATAATGAAGTCTAGCCATACAAAATTCTAAAAGTTCAAGAGAGCTTTAGTAATTAAAAATTCTAGATTTTAGAGGGGGAGGAGGATTGGAATTCTGATTAAATTCAGAACACAAACACTCCTGGTGCTCAAAATTCGCCAGGAGTATGTGGATAATCCAAAAGTTCGATTATGGCAAGCTGTTAATACAAAAGTAAGTACAAAAATATGTTTTATCTATTTTAGACAATGGACATTGTTCACGTCCTTTCATATACATTTTTTCTTGGTGTAAACATTACTTCATATATGATCTATCAAATAAAATAAACATTTACTTTTATATCAATACATAAAATATATAAATAAAACAACACAACATATCTAAACAGATTTACAAACTTTTTAGCATCACGTTCACTTGCATCAGGAACATCCTGCGATTTTTCTTCATTTGTCATGCTTTTACATTGTTTCTGAAATATCAAATGAAATAAATTGATGAAATAGTAAAATTATTTATTTTGCAACTTTTGAGAAATTACTAATCTTAAATATTACTACTTGAAATGACAAGCAACCATAGAATTTTTTAAGAGAAGAAAACAATATAAAAACTAATTATTGTAGACAAGAGCTGGGAGAAATAAGACAATAGCATTTAAATTTAACTAAAAGATTAGAGTACATTTCTAATTTCTTCCTTAGAAAGTGCAAATATAGCCCCTTGCTTGATCATAACTCGTATGCTAACTATATTTGTGTTTAAAACACAAAATATGATTTTTCTATCAATAGTAAACAAAAAATTTTTATTTTTTCAATGATTTTTCTAAAATCTTATTTGTAAAATAAAAATATTTTAAATGCATAATAAACTCAAAGGCATAGTATTTATAAACAAACAGTCAAATTAAGTTTAAATGTATCGTGCTTTATGCGATATGCATTTTAAATGAAAATTGTGTAGAAAGAGAAATAGGATAACATCAATGTGAAAAGACTGGGACATGCTTGATTACATTGTCTTAATAACTAAATATGCTAATAATTAAAGCTTTTTTCTTAATGTTTTTTAATAAAATTAGTTGCTGGTGTGTTACAATGCAATAGCAAAGAGATGATTTAAAATTTATTAAAATACTAGCCGCCTTTGGCGACCAGCCGGTTTGCCAATATTAATGTTCATTAAGATTTTAATAATTAAATATTTTATGCAATTCCTACTTTAATAGCTTCTTAATCAAAATATTTTAAAACTTCAAATTTTGATAGCCATATAATTCACTCATAATACTATAAAGGCTTTAGTCGTAACGTAATATGTATCTCTAATTTTCTGTTAGCTCCTGTAGAATTTATGCTTTAAATTAAAGTGGAAAGGATTAATCTGCAATTAATATAAAATTTTTTACTGAAACAAAGCATTTTTTTATAACATGATTACTGAAAACAGAGTCACTGTGCGTTTAGACTTTATGGGCATTAAAGAATATATATCTTAATTTATGTAATATCTCAAAAATTTGTCAACAAAATTTTCAGATTCATCATGAGCATGATGGATTAATAAGTAGATGGATTGATTAACAGTGTTTAATTTTAAATGCATTAAACATCAAGAAAATAAACAGAATCATTTGAAATAATCGGTCAAAAAATGTTAAGCCTAGACTCATTAGCATGGGGAAAAAAACAACCCCCCCCCCGCTGAAACCTTACTTGTTTGACGGTGGGCAGATGAAGATTTTTTGGCGGGAAAGTTAGTTTTTAATTAATAATTAAAATTCTGATTAAAAATTCCAGAAAACGGACTCCAGGTGCACATTCCCGACCTCCAAGGTATACATGTACCAAATTTGATAGCTGTAGATCAAACGGTCTGGCCTGTAGAGCGTCAACACACACATCGAGTTTTATTATAAGTATAGATATAAGTTAGTATACATTATGTTATACAATACAGACATATGTATATATTCTAAATATAAAGCAATAATGTACAACAATAAAAAAGCTGAGCTTCCATTAACCAAAATTAAATGAAACCATTAAATTAACCATTAAATGAAATTCCACTCTTTTTCAAAAATTTACTTAAGACCACCAGTGTTTCTAAATATGTTTTGCTAAAGAATAATAAATGTTACGCTTTATTGGTAATTGTATCATATAAAGTATGAATTCATACTGTAAATCATTCTATATCATTTCACATAAAAATATTTTCTAGCTAAAATCATATTTCCACTTAATTTTAGCAAAAGGAAATTCAGCTATAAATATAATGAAGTAATAAGTAATATAATAATATTTATATTACTATATAGTAAGTATAAAAAAAATTTTGTACAAAAATGCCATATATATATATATATAAAGCATATAGAAAGAGAAAAATATATTAAATAATTACATATTGCAATCTGTGGAAATATTTATTAAAGAAAATAAAAGTTTTTATAGATGAGACAGCATCAATGAAGATTTCAAAATTACCTATTGTTCGGTTAGTCTAAAACCATAAATCGTTGAATGAATAGAATATCATAATACATTATTTATTAATTTTCTTAATATTGTTACATACCTCTCGCAAATATGAGATATGGGTCAAAAAAATGTTTTTAACTATACCAATAAAAGCTAGTTGTTTGTATTTTGCTGTTAATATATTTTCTGAAATAAATTAAAGAATATACTATTTGATTTTAATAAACTCACCTTTTGGTAAAATAAACTAATGAAGTAAAAAAAAATGAAATCTGTTCCACTCCTCTCAACACTCTTCTGCTGTTAAAAATATATAAATGAGAAAGAAGATGAAGAGTTTTGAGTAATTTTTTTACATGGAACTAATATAAAAATAATTTTACCGGGCAGCATGATACCTTTATATTGTAAAGGTATATTTACCATATACCTTTAGCAAATAAATATAAATGCTCTTTGTTACAATTAACTTAATATCCGTTAAATGCTATTTAGTTCATTTTTATATCAATTCCGTACTCACCCGTTCGGCTTCTGTTATTCGTTCTCTCAACGCCTTATTTCCATAAGAAGCTGCCATGTCTCTATCAATTCTCACAGAAAAATTAAAATACCGTTAAATTTTTATAAAAAGACTATTTAGGTCTACCTCAATCGTTTTATTTCAATCAAATATTCAAGCGACGCTAAAGAATACGCTTACTTCTAAATGGCTCAATAAAAATCGATACTCTAAGCAAATCACTTCACTTCACCATTTATTAAGTTTTTCATTTACATTCATTTGAATAAAAATCATAATAAAACTCGATCTTAGATTCATATTTTTGAATATAATTAAACAACAATATATATTATATATGCTATGCATTCATAGCAAATTAAAAAATTACTGTTTATTAATGGAAATATTTTTCATAAATATTTAACTTACCAAAAAAAGTCTTTATTTATTATATTGTTTAGTACTAAAGAAAAATTTTTTTATTGATTTTTATGATTTTTAATTTGCATTAAGTTAATAATTATACTTGGAATGAGTGATCTGATTTTTCGCTGGGCAACTTCTCAACTTACTATGTTTCTTTCCATTCAGTTCGAAGGTTTCATTTTTATATTTATAATTTCGGTCACAAAACATTGTTCGTACACTTGCTGCTAGTTAGCGCCGAAGTAAAGTTCCGGCCCCTAAATTTTAAAATTGTAATTGAATTTTCTGCGATTTATTCATTGTGAAATTACAATGGTTGTTCCAGTTGATGTTCCAAATTCGACTGACCAGGAATTGCACATTCAGTTAAGAAATACTTTTTTGGAAAATTTAAATTCTAATGGCAATTATGGTAAGTTTGAAATCTATTTTGTTTTCCATAATGTAAAAAGAATTCTGCATTTTTTTTTTTTAAGTTTGTCAGAATTTAATTAAGATTCATTATTTCTTACGATGGATTTGAATGAATTAAAAATTAATTTTGTAATTTTACAGCAATTTCTTAAATGCTATATGATGACAATTTTTATTTTATCGGAATAAATTTATTTTACTTTAACTGTTATTTACAGTAAATTTATTTCATAGCTGCTAACTAGTTTCTGTAGAGGAAACAGGGAGTAATTTATAATCAGAGGTTTTTGTGTGTGTGTGATTTTATGAATTTTTCCTGTGCAGTTCATTTTAAATTCTTTATCTATTTGTGTATCAAAATATTGGTTAGTCCTGTGTAAGCTTAAATTTTAAACATTGAAAGCCCTAAAAATATTTTCTATCATTCATTTGTAGTACTTCTTTATTTTATGGATATTAGTTTGTATTATGGATTACTTGTAAAAATTTATCAAATTTTGTATGAACATTTTCTTAGATTCTATCATACAAAATTTCTTTCAGAATTATTGTTTAATTATTTTAGTATTAAAAATTATCTTGTTCTTAGTAGTAACTGATATTACATTAATACATGTATTCCTCCCCCCCCCCTTCTATCTCTATATCGTATTATCAAGAACTAATAATTCTAATAAGTAACTAGATGTATGTAAATGGTTTAGCTAACATGAGACTATTTGAAAAGACTTAAGAACATGGCACTGACTTGTTACTAAGTTTGTAAAGCTTTTTTTTAACTATTAAAGCTTAATTTTTAATTTTTCTTGATAGAACAATTATGCTTCTATCACTTTGAAGTAGAAGATGACAATTCTGTCTCAACTATTTAGAATCATTATTTTCAATATTTTTATAATTTCATATCACACTAACATGCTTATGTCAATATATGTATTGAAACTCTTATGTATGCTTAAAAATTATGTTATGAAGTTGTTTCATTAATTAATTTATCATGTCTAATAATAATGAAATTGTTTTTTGAGAATATACCAACTGTTTGAAATTGCCAAATTTGGTACAATATACTTTTAAAGGTTAGATTTTACATCTCAATGCATTTTTTTTTCTGATATTTTCTAAAGAAGGATCCAATATTAAGCACTGTTCAATTCTAGAAATTAAAGTACTTTTAAATATAATTTACAGTGTTTTTCTTTTGTGTAATGAAGTTAAAAATTTTGAGTTGAAACCGAAAGCCATTCCAATCTTGTAAATATTCAATTATTTGTTTTTCTTCCATTGCTAAATTCAGAGAAGGGAAATAAAATTAATTTTTTCATATTGAGATTTCATTAAATCATTTTTCTATTTAATTTGTTTTAATTTTTTTAAATTTTTAATAATTATGCTTCAGTTCATCAAGAACTTTATTAGTTTTTCAGCTTTTATCATCGTTAGTTTTGTATTAAAGCACAAATTCCAGTGAAATCACTAATCTGTGATTAAGGAAGTGCACTGCCACGATGAATCAAATAGATATGAACAGGCACTAAAGTATTCATGTAGTGACTTATTTTTCTAATGTGATCTCAAAATTTATTAGCCAATGATAATTTTGTACATAACATAAAATAGGGTAGAGTACCTTAAAACAATTTTACGCTTGTGTATATCGTTAAATCTGTAATTGGATGCAAAACATTTTAATCGTAATTTGAAATTTAAAAAAAAAACTAATTTAAAGATTCAAAACTAAATGACTTCTGATAAATATGCAAGAGTGAATGCTATCAATAATACAGTAAACAGGTTGTTTATAAAAAAAAATACTTCCTTAAGGGCAAATTATTAACAGCAAAAATGCTAATTATAGATGGCAGAAGTGGTATCTTCTCATTACACTAGAGATTTTTACTAGATTTAATTGTTAAAAATGATTCTTGATTTTGAAATATTTTGATTTGGATGATGAAATTATTTTAATACTTTTAATAGAATGGAAATATAGATGCTTTTAATTTCAACTCTTGAAATGATTTTGGATTTCCCAATATTGCTACCATGTATTGTAAAATTAGAATTCATAAATTTTGCTTTGATAGAAACTTTAAACAGAAAAAAGGTATGCTAGTGATTTTGTTTTTAATAAGATATTTTCTATCAAGAATTGAATTAATAGAATTCTACTGTTTAAATATATTTGTTCCTTACATACAACCAAACTAAAGCAAAAATTATTTTATAATTAAATAATATAGAATTTGAACTATCAGAAATTATGAAGGTCATTCAAAGATCATTTTAAAAAGAATCTTAAATTGATAGAAAGTAATAACATTTGTAATAAATATAAGTCCTGCTCTCATCATTTTTCAAATTAGCTATTGTAAAATATACAGTTCATTATTAAAAAGTTTTTATTCATGTTCAAGTTTTGATGGGAGAAAAAAGGATTTCTATCTTTTTTTAAATATATTTTGGGAATTTTAAAAATCTAAATTCTTTTTTGAACAATAAAGTGCTTAAACATTTAAAAAAGAAACATTAATTAATTTTGTTTCATAATACAGAATTATATGCATTTGGGTTTATTTCTAACTCATAATCTTGCATTGCAGAAATGTTTTTTTATTATATAATTATTTTTATGCATAAATTATTTTAATAGTTTTCTAAGTTTTTTTTGTTGTGTAAATATTAAATATCTATTGAACTTTTTTTATTTCCATATTTTATACATTATATATTCAAACATTTCTTGCACCTTCATCTGCAATCTTTCATTTAGTAAAATAATTCCTTCATTTAAGAACTGAAGATTTCTTATTAAAACTGTGAACCGGTTTTTTTTTTAATTCTCAAATTTCTTTGGAAGAAAGTTTTGTAAATGTAAAAAAATTAAGCAAATGATTATCTGGAAGTTCGAAATCAGAACTTTATAATAAGTGCATGGAGATGCAATTAGCCAGACTGTAATTAACTGATCAACCAAACTATATATGATACAAAATTATAACTTTTTCTGTTTCTCATTTCTTACTGTTTTATTTTCTTGTAATAAACCATGTCAAAAAAAAAGTATTGTAATAGTTAAAAAAATCCTCAATATTTTGAGTTTCTAAGTTTGACTTCCCCGAGTTCAAAACATTCGTTTTTAGAATTGTTTGTGAATATAAAAAAGCAGAATGAGCTGGATGAATGACTTTTCATATTGTAATATATATAATATAATATAATTTTGGAACACATATAAGAAAGGGTGAATTTTCTATTGATTTGTCAATTCATGCAGATATGAATGCATTAAATATGCAACAAAGGTGTGTGTGTGTGTGTGTGAGTGTGTGTGCGCGTGCGCGTGTGCGTGTGTGTGTGTGTGTGTGTGTGTGTGTGTGTGTGTGTGTGTGTGTG
>JAPMOR010100651.1:52536-94855 GCA_026543865.1 Argiope aurantia | reverse complement strand
GTGTGTGTGTGTGTGTGTGTGTGTGTGTGTGTGTGTGTGTGTGTGTGTGCTCTCGCCGTTTCGGTTGCAGATTTGTCCTTTGGAATTCTTTACCTTTAGCCCACTTTAGCGTAGTAGACTTATGTATATTTTAACTACCGTAGACAGACTATCCATGAATGTAAAGGCCATATGCCAAATTTTATCCATCCAATTCAAAGCGTTTTCACAGACAAAGGCAATTCCAACCAGCAGCAGTGATCGCCTCGTGCCTTTCTGACATACTCTCCAATAAAGGCATATCCCGTCTCGCTCTTGGGTAAGGAATATTTTACATGGTATTGGCGATAAAACAAGTTACGAAATATAGATCTTAGACATAAACTCAGTTTTTTTCAA
Source organism: Argiope aurantia (assembly GCA_026543865.1). Taxonomy (NCBI): domain Eukaryota; kingdom Metazoa; phylum Arthropoda; class Arachnida; order Araneae; family Araneidae; genus Argiope; species Argiope aurantia. Next base: position 94,477 of record JAPMOR010100651.1, on the reverse strand, counting down.
TGAATCTGTAGTGCAAATATATATTTTGGACACCTTTATTTCGGTCCGATTGGTGCAAAATTTGGTGCAGAACTGTAGTTGTAGTCGTTAGATCACGTACTCAATTTTAATTGAATCAACACGTTGAAAAGATCGTTTATCGCCAAAAATGACATTTTTAAAAAATCCATTTATTGGACAAACCAGTCTTTGAGCTATCCAAAACAGGCATACTTTTATCTCTTCGTTAATTAGAAGTCAAAATATTAATATTTTCGTAATGATCGGTGAACCGGAAGTGGACATTTAAATAATCGGAAGTACTGATTTAAAGGATCAAAAACGTGTTAAAAATTTGTATAAACGCAAATTTAGTTTTAAATACGAAACATTTTTTTGCACTTTAAAATGAAAAATGCCAATGAGAGTTTTAACGGTGTTTTGTGGAAATTTGTATCTAAAGATGCCTTTGTTGAGCACCAAACCCTCAGATTAGGCGCATTTATGTCCGTAATACATTTTAACGAAGGTTTTATAGGATTACTGAATGTTCTTAAAAGGTTAGTGGAATGTATAATAATGCAAATGTACTTAGAACATTTGCTGAGCTCGACAAAAACAGAATATACGAATCTAGACGGTATTCACTGCCAAACACAAAAATTGTCAGAAAAAAATAATTAAAAAAGGGAAATTATTACATGCTGAGGAGGAAGAAGGTATAACCGATAAATGTGGTGAATTTTAAGTATGTGCACTCATAATTTATTATTAAAACATGTTAGTGTATACTTTAAATGCATTTTTCTCAAAAGTGATTTTTTATTTTTTGCTCACTTCATATCAAATGACTCAAAATATTATTATCATATTATATGAAATTTGGTGGACTTAGTCATTATACTATTTTCTAGGGAGGGAACTGAAAGAATTTAGATTGAGGGAATATTTTTTTTTTAATTTACAGCCTATTGTTTGAACAATAATATTTTAAATTTACTAAAATTTTCATGATAAATTCTTCGGCTGGTTGTAAAATTTTTATTTATTATTATAACCATACGATTGTAGTTCATTCCCTAGAGAAAACTATGTAGTTTATTTTGGAATAAGTTTTGTTCGGATGAGAGTAATAGTTTTTGGTGTAGCCAATGTGAAGTTTTTAAAGAATTTGCTTAAATTTATGTTATTAAATGCCAATTTTCAAAAAGTTTTAATTTTTATTTCAAACATTGACATCCTATTACTAATTTTGAATAGTCTTAAATCCAGAAATATGGTTAAAGTATATCTACACATGTTTTTCTAAAAAAGTGCTCCGAACTTGTTCGGATACCTTAAGTTATTATGTTTACATGCATGCCAAAGTTGGGCTGATAAACAGTCAACTCTTTGATAAATTTGTTTCAAAATTTGACAGAAATCTACATTTTAAACGCTATAAACCTGCGTATCAAATTTCGTTTATCTTGTTTTTTCGTTTAGTAGTGGCGTAACTAAGGGGACGCAGGCAGGGCTCGTTTCCTGGGCACAAATGCCAGTGGCCGCAAAATTCAGAGCAAACATTCTAGAGAGTTTTAAAAAAAGTTGTGTTATTAATACATGTGTTATCTTAAATTAAAAAAAAAAAATTTAAATGGTTTCAACAAAACGAGAGAAACTTAAGGCAATAGGTTTGCTTAACTAGGAATAAAACCTTATTAAAAACTTCTATTAGCTCGTGACGTAGAGGTAATGGTTATTTTATGTTTTTAACTTAATAAATTTTAACGAAACTCGTATTGCATAATTTTTTTTAATCTTTCGGATTTATGTGGGAAAAAATACACCTTTGCTTTATAGTTCTTGCAAAAGCAATGAGCATTCGACAACAGCATATAACTAGAAATCGTATAAATTTCAAAATCTTGCAATAACAAATGTATTTCAGAAAAATTACTTTTCAAATATCTACGCAATTAAACAGATAATCAGAAACTTACGTTCCTGAAACTCAAATCAAGAATATTAGAAAATATTTTTGATTGATATAACCGAGACATATTGTCACGTAGGTACTTTAGTGTGGAACTCAATGACACACACAAGAAATAGAGTTAAATGAATTTATTAACTCAACTCTGAACTCAGAACACAGTGACTGACAGATCTGTTTTTATACTAACAGGGAAAGTTCCAGAATACTTTTCTGGAGACAGTAAGAAAAGTCCAGAACACTTATCTGATAAATTAAAGAAAGGTCCAGAATCTGCTTGAACATGAAATAAAGGAAAACATAAAATCAAGGAATTAAATATTTATGCAGACTGTGAATGACATTGTCTCTAGCGAGATTCGAACTTACGATCTCTTGATTATGAGATCAGTGCTATGACCATTCGGCTGTGGAGAGTCCACTGCCTCTTTTCAATGCGGCAATATATCTTACGATAAAATATTGAATAGTAAGTCCTCATAATAAAATTAAATTTCCCAGTTTTATTGACTATAGAAATAAAGGGAAAAACCGCGGCGCCAGGTTAGATGTAAATATAATTGAAGATTATTTATTTACTTTCACTAAAAGTCACTGTTAATCAAAAAAGGTCAGAAATATTTTGAATAACCGGTCTTTTGAAACTTGGACTGATGCCATTGAATGTGAAACAGCGAAAATAATTTTCATTTAAAATAAAGGGCCTTTCATGGAAATTATAAGCAATAAAAATATTGTTTAATTATTTAAGGCGGTGTAGATGCAACCAATAACTAACCCTTGGCTCTCGAGGCCGTTTTCATGCGGTTGAACCAGCAACTCGAGACGTTTTGTAGAGCTTAGAATTTCTTACCTCTAACTTAAAATGATTACACACACAATTTAACGTACAGAACTTTTATATTCATACATCTTATTAATCTGTAAACCATTTGCATCACACAGAAAAGTGAAAATTCGTTCTTATCACCAATTTTTAAAAATTCCATTTAAATAAAAATGTTTCAAAATATGAAAGATAAAAGCAATATTCCATTTTACTTCATTATAATTTACAATAATAAGAGGAATGGAATCTAATTATTTTGCACAGCATGATAATATTTGAAATGGTCAAGGCATAAATGTCGTATGGCAATTATCACATTTGTTATGTTTTCATTTACACCAAGAACAGACATAAATGTATGCAATTTAGGTTTGTCATTTTTTTTTTTTTTTTCCTTCCTTCCACTCAAAATGGCTCTCGCTTTGATTACTATCGCTATGAGAAGAAATCGCAATAAAACGTCTGCGTTTTCTAGATCTAATTACCTTTTTACTGCAGTCGGAAAAATAGCCGTTCATTTTTATTTTTTTTTCTGTGCTATTTTACCTTGAAACTATTTGCGATCACCTCTTTTCATTGACTGCGCGCTCAATATGCATGGGTATAATATGCGCTTTGTGATAAATACCTAAATAAAGGCGCGCATATATGCGCTCTGGTGATAGTTGCCAGGCAAAATGCGTACATATATGCGCTTATGATGCAATTGGGTTAAACTACACGCGATATTTCAAATGTATGCTGTTTTTTTTTTTTTTTTTTTTTTTTTTAAGAAACAATAAATATCGCCACAGGTCGAATTTCCACACCAAAGTAGTGAGCGACAGTCACTTCTCGAGTTGCGGCATGAAATTTGCTAGTGATTGAGAGTCACTTATTGAAAACAAAGGTTTAATATTTTTGCCTCACATACACATTTTGTAAATTTCCTTTAAATTATATAGAGCAGCTCTGCGAATACTTTTGACAAAAAAAGCATCAATTTCAAGCTTTTGATGTTGAAAGATTTTATTAACGCACACTTACATTTTCATCTCAAACGTTTCAGTGGGAAAGGGGGAGGGGGACGAGACCGCGATTTCTTTCATCTCGCAGAAGCACGCATTATGTAGAAGCAGGAGCGACGAGCACACACACAAAACAGAACGACACAGAAAGAAATGAGGGAAGAGCTGATAAACCTTTTATCCCTGGTCTTATATACTGTGATATTTCAATCGAGATTTCTATCGCATGTCAATCAAAAAGCAAGGGAAACAAATGGATCTTTTAGAAGAATTTATAAAGTCAGCGTTATTTTGTCCCTTCACGCAGAGCGCGTGAAAGTGTTGACATTTAGCCGGTTCAGCAATTTTATAAAGCTTCTGTTGAATTAATTAGATAGAAAATGTGTAATGGGATCAGGAAATGAGAGAATGTTCTAGAATGAAGTTAATATGGTCTAAATTTAGCTAAAAATTAAGAAATTAAGTTTAAATTAAATTTTAAAATATCATTACACACACACACACGCACATACATATATATAATATAAAATTAATCATTTTTACTAAAACTATAACGAAGTGAAATTTAACATGCCACAGACAAATTAATATTACGTTAATTTTAATTCATCTTTAAATCGGATCTTTCATTTTTTGTTAATTGCATTCTTCTAATTTCATGCAATGTTTGTCACGGGATGCTAAAGGTATTATAAATTGTTGTTAATTGCAAATTTTAATAGAAAGTGTAATGATATGTTTGAAATAATTCTGTATATTATAGGTACTTAAATATCAATTTTGAATGATTTTGTGTGTTAACAAAATTGTTAAATATTCCATTATTCAGAGTTTTTCCATATAATGACTGAGCAATATATATAATTATCCATATAAATTCCTTTTCAATTAAAAGATTTATTATTAATATTTTTAAATATAATATGAATAGAAATCATTTTTGATTTGTATTTCTTTTATTCATTAAAAGTTGAGTACTAACAACTTTTTTTAAAGCTTTATTTAAAGTATTGAAATAGAATGAAAAAAAAATTTCTGCGTAAGCTTAGCATGAAGTTTTCGAACTGATTTTATACAATTTGTTTGCCAAACATTTTTTAAAAGTATTTTTATGATACATTTTATATTTAAGAGCTGTCCATATATAAGGATCATTTTGAAGTTATTTGTAACGTTTAAAATCTTATTAATTCCGAAATATTTTATATATTATCTAGGTTTAATTGTTCTTTCAACTTTCTTTTGCACTCGGTATAAAAGGCGCGTTTTAAATCGATAAATAATATAAGAGGATAAGGGCACAGTTTTGGTATTTGTCCTGGGCTTCCTGTTATGTTAGGTGCGCTACTGTTTGGTAGTTATCGTGTTAACTTATATTTGAACAGCCAAGCTTTACAGACTGCCTCTGAATGGATTTCGTTCAAAATTTGATTTCTATGAATTGGGTCGAAAGTCCATATACCAAATTTTATCTGCCTGGGCTAAAAGCGTTTTTCCGATGGACATAATGCCAAATGTTTTTGGAACTCACGGAGGTCTAAAACGTGGAAATTCATCATCTCAAGGTTTTTTTTTTTTTTTTTTCTGTATTACAATATTTTCTGTATACTTTGTATAGAAGAAAGTGGAAATATGGATAGTAAACTTTTATCTTTCTCGACTTGCTTGCCGAGAAAGATAAAAGCTTGTTATTTAGATTATTATTAAGATTTTTTATTAATATTTTCTTTTATTTAATTAAAAACTATCTAGAATTATAATTTGTTTATTGAAGGTTCGTTTGTTAAAGATGGTCATGTTTGCTCGATTTTTGAGGAAATAAAAGGAATACTTGTTTGCATCTGAGTATTTTTCTCTTTTTATTTCAGTCGTATTAGATTCCTGCTTCTTATTTAAATATATTTTCAAAATATTAATTTAAATGTGAAATATATTAAGCTTAAAGTATTATATAAGTCTATATTCATTCAATCTATAGACTGAAATTGTAAATAAAACTTAGATTTCATCTTTTTAAAAAATTATTCTAATTTATGCATGCTAATTTTATATCGCAGTGCTTTTCATATCTTCATCGGTAGAATACTTTTTAATTATACTAATATATTTCCTTATTTTTTTAGCATTTTCATTTTGTTTATTCATTGGAGGTATAATCGCAGGCTTCTTTCTAATAACTATATAATTCGGTCAATTGCAAAATGGTTTTCCTTATTTGTATGTTTAGAATATTTCTTGAAATAACCTCAATGAACAGTTTTAAATTTAACGGAAACGAATTTCTTTTAAATATTCGTCATGCTTGTTATAAAAATTATTTACTTTTATGGGTAAAGATGCAAAAAGATAATCCCTGAGAGTAAAGTTCGATTGGTCAACTGTGATAAAATTTTGAAAATATCTCAAGGTCAGAAAATGGTCATAATCACGAGCTCGTCTTCGTGTATTGGTGTGTGACCGATGTTTTTGCACTTGGTTTTAATTTTATCCTATAAGTAGTAAAATGATTATTGCTCTAATCTTGCTATTTATCAAGTAAGTATGACTAATGTGCTTTTGCTCATCCAAGTACTTCTTGATGAAAATAAAATAGGAACATTTTCTATGTTTGCCTCTCCTCGTTTCATTAGGCATTAGTTCACTTGTCATTTTCTCTGTTTGTCATCCTAATAGTCAATAATTCATTCACTCTTGTGTTAAAATCTTAATTGGTATGGTAGACTTAAATGCTTTTTAATTCTTGTTATTTTACAACTGTTCAAGAAAATCTTTTCCGTGCAAGAATTTAATTACTATACTCTCTGATTGCGATTGTTTCCAAATGGTTCTTTTCTTGGGTATTACATCAGTGTCGTGTGTTTGCAGTTTAACAGTTTATCATTTACGATAATTGCATTATGACTCAAATATTCAAATTAATTCTTGAAAATTTTGAATACCTACTGAAATTTAACAAATAAATGAAAAGAGGGCATAATCATGATGTTAGAAAGTAAAGATAAATGAGTCGTTATGAAAATCGCTAGTTGGTATAATATTTAGATTGCATAACGCAGATATTTCACAAACAGACATATAAATTGAATGCAAAGTAGATTGGATAATAATTTACTCGGTTCTAATCATCCGACTATGAAAATCTATTCCAAATAGATATATTGGTGATTCTGTTGGAATTTCTGAAAAAGAAAGGGAATAGAATTGTTATAAACATTCATTTTTTCATTATCTCGGTTTTTGCGTATATCTTATGTTCCTATTTTTATGTATTGTATTGCTATTTTTATGACGATGTGCTAGTGATTTTTTTGTATGAGACTACCCATTATTACTGTATGTTTTATTTAATCTAATTATTGTATGTTTTCTCTGTAAATTAGCTTTTAAAGGGACGGTGGATATTAGGTACTTTCTCGAATTCACTTAGTTATGAAATTTTTTATCCATATATATTAAATTATAAATACATCAAATTTCTTAAGAAAACTTTTTAAAACAAAATATATTTTTAAAAAATTAAAATATATAAATATTAAAAATTTTAAAATATTCCAGGCGACTTAATGTTTAATTTTTTAGTTTTTTCCTTATTACCTAATTAAATTTATTTGGAACAGAATTTTTACAATTCTGTATTTCAATTAAATGCTAATTTTTAAAAATATTTTTATGCACTCGTACTAAATTTTCATAAGAATTTTGTTTTTCTGGACCGAAATTGGTTTTAACTATTTAAAAAAAACTCGAAATATAAAATGCATACCCTATTTTCTTTTAATGCGTATAACCCCCTTTTTTTTATGTTTAACTGAAATCTTTACTATCAATTTTATGTAATTTCTTCAAAAATTAAGACACTTGGAAACATTTTGAAGATAGTTAAATACAATTACAATATTTTGAGAGAAATAATTAAAATGTACTTAGGTCTTACAGATATTCATGTCTCTAGGTCTTACAGATATTCATTTTATTGAACAATACATTTTATGACACAGTTTAATTGAATATGAACATATATTTTGATAATGAAACGATAAAAACAGAATTTCTTGTTTTCGTCCATTTTTATTTACTTCAAAGTCCACTGTCCCCCTTAATAGATAATCTTTAACTATATTTCTTTCTAGATAATCTTTAATTATATTTCTGTAATAAGATAGATATATGAAGATATAATATTTATGCAGTTCTGCCAAAAACTGCATTTTTGGTGAAATTTTCACTCGAATGCAATAAGTGATGATTGGAAATCACCACTCATATGTAAAGGATTAAATATTTTATTTTCACAAATGAAGAATTTTATTTACTTAATTTCATTGTTCGCTTAATATTATCCAAGAATACTTACAGTTGTGTTAGTAATTCTTATACTAAATAAATGAAATGCTAAATAAATTACTCGCTTTTTTTTCCTGAATAACTGTATACATAAAATTTATTTTTATAATGAAACATTAGAAAGTATGGTAATTGCTATTTATTAAATTATGTTACGGTGCCAAGGTTTGATCTTCCTTCATTACTTATCTAATCGAGCCAATCGAGCAAGTATAAGTTTGAGATAATTATAGGGATTCGGAGAGCAATAATAATTTTTCACCTGCAAAATACTTTTTAAAAATCAATTTTAAAGAAAGTTTAATTTTTATAAATGTCTGATCAACGATGATATTAAATCATTTTTTTTTTCAACTCCGTTTACTTTAAATTGAGCTGAATGCCGCTATATTTCGTCCTTGGCTAACATAAATCTTGCATGTCTGTGGCCGTTAAGATAAAGGCATATTTATCTCAGATAAATGCATTGTGTGACAACAAATTATCACTTATCACTTACGTAGTGTCTTGCCAAAAGTAGCATTTTCATTTGAAATATTTTTCTAGGAACTTATTGCAATTATAACGACATTCATCAATGTGATTATAGCGACATTAAAAAAAATTTTTTTAACATGACAAAAATTGTAAAATTATTCAATAAAAATTAAATTTTGTAATATTTATCGATGAAATTGTGCAGCTTCAGATCAAATATATCGGTATAATACATTATAAGTGTGTTGTTCTACATATTAAACGAGTTCCTGTTTCTAAGTTTACAGTAGTAGGACACCAATTAGGCTAGGGGAAAGAGCATGAATTTGATTGCCTACCATCTCCGGCACATGACAATGAGTTAAGTTTACTACGGTAGAAGTCAGCAAAAAAGGAGATTAAAAAAATCTTAACTAGCTTTCATTCTAATGCTTTAGATAACAATTTTTTTTTTCTGCCATTTATGAAAATTTCCGTACGATATTTAATGTATCTTTAAAATATAGCAGTGGCAAAAATTGTGGAAAACTTTTTAAAAGGAGCATTTCTGAGTTTTGATGCTTCGTAACTATAATAGTATTTTCAGTAATATTATGAAACCATATATCTTTTATTTAACAAAAATGTAAACCATAAAATTATACTGTCATTATTTTTTTTAAAGTTATAGCGAAATAACCAGAAGAAGGAAACGCATCTTGCTCAAGCCGATAAAACCTAACTTTTCTTCATGTGATTATAGACAATGAGCTTGAATGTTTAAACAGCTAATAAAATGGTAGCTTGTTATTAGAAGAATTCCGCAATATGGGCAGAATTTGTGTGATTAATGGCAATATAAATACCCAAAAATACATAGATGAAATGCTCTTCCTAAAACTGTTATCTTTCGTTTAACCCTGTGTCATGTTGCCTCTGTATGTAAAAACTGATTTCAGAACTATGGAATGGCCTGGGATTTCGCTATATTTGGAATGGTCTATGATGGATTTTCTAGAGTAGGCTAAAAAACTTATTGCACAAAAGCAACCCAGTAATGAAACCCAATTAATTGAAGCAATAATCCAATCGTGTTATCACATAATAACCAAGGAACTAGAAGCATTAGTTAGAAGTGTTGCGAAACTTAATTGTTGCTGAAACCCAACTAAGTATTAATTGTCATTAGAGAGAATTTTTGTATTTGTTATTATTTCTATGTTCCTTTTTTTTTTCTTCCTCAATTACTGTTCTAATACATATAACCACTGTAAAAAATTGTTTTATTAAATTTGTGGTTAAATTACCTTTAAAAGGATATACAACTTTATATTTCTTTTTAATAAAATTGCTGTTACTGAATTAACAAATCTCAAAGTTTCCACAAATTTGCCACTACTGTACTATTAATATTACTTTTTAAATATCATAGGAATGTTTCAGGTGGTAACTCATGCCTGTACAATTTGTCTGAATTAATAGTTCTCAATTTTATTAAATATTTTTAAATTTTTGATCAGCATATTTTTATACCTAACATTATATTCCCCTTTTCGTATACAGCATAAGTCAACAGGGAAGAATTTGCCTTAAACTAATTTTTTAACATGTTGATTGAAAATATGATAAAAATTGCTATAAATGCCATTGCAGTTTCATCATAAATCATAGGTGTTTAATGTGTACGAAATTTATATATTTAAGAACAACGCATTGTTTATATGAACAACTTTTTAGATATATTTATGGATTTTTAAGTATTTTGCATTTTATGGATTTTATCCAATGAAAAATAAATTTACATTTAAGTTTTCATCTATCTTTTATACATAATAGTAAAGCTGGAAACTGTTTTCAGAAACTGTAGTGCAGATGTGCCCTCGAATATCCCTTCACGCACCATTATTCTACCACTTTCTACATTTTACCTAAACTCCGAGCTTCGAAATAAGTGTTTTTTTACTTTTAATTATGTTGCGGTTGAGACAAATAACTGCCAGGGAATAAGTTAATTCACTTTGTTGTTTCTGCTACTATTGTGGAAATTACACAATAAAAAAAATTAAAAAAAAAACATTTTTACTATTACCGTCTTTGACTTGGAACGAGATTTTTGCTTTAAATTCTATTTTATCTTATACTAAACGTGAACAAACATTGTAAAGTGAAAAAGGGTTATTCAGCTAGACAAAAGGGGGTGGAAAGCTAGTTTAAAAATAAGGGCTTAGAAAGAAGTACGAAATTCCGACGGGTGTTGTATCAATAATTTTGAAAAGTCGTGACTCTATTATTTAAACCTCTTAAAGTGGGGAAGATGGAAAATAATTTTAATCTTTGAAATTTGACGGAATTGATGTAGTAGTATTGAAATGTGTAGAAATGTTACGAAAAAGAGTACCACTGACTGAGCAATTTGCTGTGTGTATTTCTGTATGGCGAAATTTCAATGAATCGACTTAATTAAAAGAATATTTCAGTGTGTAAAGATTCGATTCTAAGATTCATTGATTTAGAACAATTCATTCCCCATTTTTATTAAAAAATATTTTTTAAATTGAATTAGTAAGTATTAGGTGCTTGCATGTATTTTTATAATTTTTTTAACTTTAAAAATGTATTTATTGAGAAATTGGTACAACATATATCAATCTTTTCTATCATTTTCTACAACTTTTCCCATTTTCGTGCAATAAGTCTTGCATTTAATTGCCTTCATATTTTTTTGTTTTGTTTTCTCGGCCTTTTTTGTTATTGACATCGAAATCACCAATAATCGTTGAAACCAAAACCGAACAATCGGGATGTGACACCATAAGTTTCTAAAAGTATCTGATGGGCTTCGGCAGTAGATTTCTTCTAATCAAACAAAAAAGCAATGAATTTCGAAAATGTAATTTGGAACGTTCCATGATTAGCGTCTTTATACACTGAATAACTCAATAATACTTAATGGAAAACTTTCAAAATGATAATAAAATAATAGTAAATTGGTAAAACCCAAAACCATTGTCGTTTATATAGATACTTCGCATGTTTACCAATAGATGTCGCTGATTAAAATACAAGCAAGCATCTAATATTGAAATAAAAAGGACCAGCTGCAATAGTCTCCCTAAAACTTTCTCGTATGCACTCTAATAAATTTGCCATGCCAGAGAACGGCTTACATGACACTGGCGTACAGCAGTTACGAAATGTTAATTTTTGTCGTGAATTTAGCATTTTTATTGAATCTATCACGTGATACTTGACGAGTTATTTGGCGATTAATCCGTGGCAGGCGTTAATAATATCGAAGAATCAAATTTGTGTTTTTGACATGTTTTTCTCAAACGATTATAACAAAGATTTCACACAAAACTGCATTTGTAGTAAAAAATTCTCTTGCCAAATTTGATATATTTAAGTCATTGCGTCTTTCAGTTATCATATTTATGTTTCTGAAAGTACAGACCGACTGACAGTCGGCCCGTAGTCGGATGTGGCTCAAAATTTGGCAGGTGTCTACACTATAGACGTTAAATCTGAATAGTTGCGCAATCTACTATAGCTCTCTTCGTTTAGTAGTTAGAGTGGTAATTTATATTCGGACAAATGAACTTCCTCTGAATAGATTTTACTGAAAATTGGATAGAAATCTGCAAATTATCTGTAAAGACTGTATACAAATTACAACCATAAGCATTTTTAAGTTACCTTTGTCACAGACAGACGGACATTTTCCAAAAATTTGCTTTTCGATCTCAGGGAGGTCTAAAACGCGGAAATTCGTCAAAATCTCGAATTCGAATTTTTTTTGACGAGTACTAAACGTTCTCTGTATTACGTATACGAGAAAGTAACTAGATGCAAAATTAGAGGTTGCATTGATACTTTGTAATAAATAGGATTCATTTACCGGTTGTTATTTTATAGAAATTTTTTAAGGGCCTAATTGAGATAAAAATCTGATAAATATTCTAGGACTTAGTGGATTTAACGGGCCATTTATATGGTCCGATAGTTTAAGAAGACTTCCATTTTAAGAGGCGTTTTTGTTAAGAATAAAATAGATATATAAATCATCTAAAAATATAGTTTTGGAAATTTTAGATTCTTATCAAATAGTTATAAATGATAATATATCATATTAATGTTGTTTCCAAATGACATTTTGTGGGTTTATATTTCAATTCAATGTTAATGTTCGCGCATAGTATATTTAATACTAACAACTTAATGAATTTTAATATAAACGCAAACATATTTTAATTCTGAAACATTGGCATTGCTTTTCAGTTGAGAATTTGAAATATGTTAATCGAGAAAGAAGAATTGAATACTGTACCTGTATAAGTGCAGTTTTCTTTCTTTGTCGGTGGCGATTTTTAGCTTATTTCTGCTACAGGAATACATATTTTGTCTTGTTACTTACGTACTACCTTCGGCGAGCAGTTGGTCCGCCTGGATTAATGATCACTAAAATTTTCAATAAAATATTTAAATTTCGATGATCAATTAGAAGTTTGCTACTTTAGAAGTTTGACACCAAATTACTTATTGTACTACGGTTTTTTTTTTTTTTTCTCTCTCTCTCTCTCTCTCTCGTCTGCATTTGAATTTGAAACGAAACTGTTTAAATTTCTAATACAAAAACGCTTTTACTGAAAAAAAGCATGATTTTAAGAATTTGAATGTAGAAAATAGAATCCTTCAGCTTTGAAGTTTATGCTTATTACGGAATATTTTCTATATAATATCTCGGAGGATTATTCAGTAAGTTTTCCTGTTTCTACATTTCAAAAATTCAATTTACTATAATAAGAAAAAAATTATTGAATGTAAGTCATAACTCTAAGAATTTGTATAAATTAAAAAATTCTTTAAAATGGAAATAAAATATAATTATTTCGCTTAGACCATTTTTTAATTTTTCATATACCTAGTATTGAGAAAATATAACATTTGTTAAAAAAATTCGAACTCCAGATTTTGACAAATCTTCACATATTATAGACTACCCTGACTACGAAAAACACATTTTTACAAAATGTCCGTCTATCTACCTGTGACAAAACTAAAACGTTTTGAGTAGTCGGATGAAATTTGGTATATGGTTCTTATACCAAATTTGTATATTTTTATCAAATTTTGAGCAAAATGCTTTCAGAGGAAATCTGTCTATTCGGCTGTTCTAATATAAGTTATCACAATAACTATAAAACGGAGACAGCCAGATGAGTAAAATTCTATACACAGATTAGCATCTATAGTGTAGATTTCAAATTTTGAGCGATATCCAACAAGGGGTTGACCGTTTGTCTTTCTGTACTTTCAGAAGTGTTTAAAGTGTCAAAAAGGCAATCAGTTAACTATATCAAATTTGATGTGTAATTTTATCACTACAACGGTAACTGCTTCAAATTTTTGTTTCAACCGGTTGGAAAAAAATCGTATCTGAAACACAAATTCGATTTTCCTACGCTATTAACTACACTCCAACGATTAATCACCAAATAACTGGCCAATGTTGACACGGTGGATTCAATCAAATTGATAAATTCACGCCAAAGGTTAATATTTCGTAACTATTGTATGCCAATGCTATGCGGGGCGTTCTCGGAATATCGCTTTTATTGCGAGAAAGTTCTAGGGAAAACACTCCCGCTGGTTCTTATTATATGTTTATGCTTTTTACTGATTTATATATTAGTTGTTTGGCTCCGATTAGAGTGGCTATCCTGTAGATTTCAACCATGTTTTCCTTAAATAAAGCAATGCTTGAATTGATATATATTAAATCACAAAATGCATTTTCTTACGTTTCTTTTTCTATGAAATATAATTAATAGTTATTTCATTTAATATAGGACACCTGCGGAAAATTATAGTTTTCTATGTTTATTTTGTTGTGAGAGTTAATTTAATCTTCTGATTTGAATTTTTGTCAATATAATGGCAACACGATGATAAATGCTAATTTCTTTTCATACCCGCATAATGTGCTTGTAAAAACCAATTTAATTTTTATTTTATTTGAAATATGTTGTTTGAAAATATGCTTAAAACTAAAAAAAGATTTAAAATAAAAAAATTATACGGCAATTCTTTATTTCATCATTTCCCATGTAAGTATTATATCTTCTTTCCCTAGGATCCAAAAATATGATGCTTAGAATTGTTTAAATTTCGAAATACTTTTAAGGTGATTTTCCTGACTTTAAGGTTAAACAAGTAATATTTAAAAAAAATTAAAGTTAATTCTTACTTTTGCAAGAATTGAACTCGCATTCTTCAACTTCACGTGAAAAATACTGAAATCCTTGCATTTTACCGATTGAGCTACTGCCTGTTGATTTCAATTTTCATTAAAAACTGCTAAAACTCTATTTAAAGTATTAAAAATTAATTAAATATAATAATTAATGAATTAATATTTGAAAAAAATGTATTAACATCAAGTGTCATCCACTACAAGTTTAAAAAAAATGTATTTGAACTTGAGTGGATGAATAAAAAGTATTTTATTAACGATTGAAAATTTGAACAAGATATATAAATATATATAGGGAGAGTGTGAACTAATAGTAGGAATTGAAAAAGAAAAATAATTAAAATAAAGACTGCTATTGAAGGGTTTTTTTTCTCCTCCAAATTAAAATATTTAGTCTCATTGTCAATATGCTGTTCAGTTTCTTTTTGCTTGTTCTTGACTTCATTTTGATTTACAAGTTTTCTGTTATCATATTCATGTCATATTCACCTTATGTATATAAAATAGTTCATTGATCTTTGACTATGTATTTTATTTTAATGAATATTTTTACTTCTCTGGTAATTTTTAAACTTTTTTTTTCATGAGAAATATGAGATGAAAATGGCCGTAATCATTCAAAAAATGTGAGTTCCATGTTTTGTATTTCGGCTTTTGTTTCTCAAAATTCGATGTTTAAAAAAGGGGGGGATTGGGGAGGAGGTACTAAAACTCAAAACGCTTCATGAAATCTGACTTGTCTTGACAGTAAAATGATTGGTCTGTACTGAATTTTGCCTTTACTTGTTGAAAAATTTGCCCACGTTCATTGAACACGAACTCGAATTTCTTCTCTGTTCTGTCAAACTACGTCAAGTCCACATTAAAAAAAAAGTTGCCGATAACGTAGAATTAAAATATTATGTACGTATTTTTTTTAATTCTCTGGTCATTTTGTACATAGGAAATATTACATTTATGTGATAATTCGTTTAATGAATATTAGAAGCTACTGCCGGGAAAAAAATACAAAATGAATGAATGATAATAATAAATCATCAGTGAGATAGATAACTTTGTATTCTTCTAGAGATTTTTTATGTGTCGAGAACGTTGGATTTCGCAACGGATACAGTTGAAAAATTATCTCTACTACACTTGGAATGTGTACTGACACATACGGATTTCATTATGACATCCTTTTGCAGAAGATACAAAATAGATGGAAAATGACTTCCAAGTGTTCCTTTCCCTTTCCTTCTCCCTCTCTGTTTTCGTAACCAGCAATTTTTTATAGGACTGTAGTATTAAATGCGTAAATGTTTCCGCTGTCTGATACATAAACTGAAATTTGAAATACTGAATGTTTTCTAAATTTATTTATATAGAATATTTAAAAGTTAATTCATTAGTGTTATAAATGGATTTACTAAAATTATTTAAAGATATACGAAGAAAGGTGTACTTTAAAAAATATATAAACGTAATGCAGTGAATGGTTCTTACTCTTCAAAATTTTAAATACTCAATTATGAATGAATGTTCATGGACGTACTATTTTTTTAGCAAAATATTATCAGATAAAAGGTTAAGATATAAAATGATCTGTTTGTTCGTGGTATAATTTATTGTTTGTTTGCCGCGTGCATATTTCATTTCCCTGAGTGTAGAAATAATCGCATTTATAAAATGTTGGCATTATTCAATTTTATTCTTGATTTTTATTGCAATTTCAAAACAATAAAATCTTTAAAAACGATTATTATCAATACCCTTTGCTAAAGTGAGCTCAAGTATTATACGAGCATATTTGAGAAGTGAATACGATAGATGTTTTTCTTCTGCTTCGGATTTCTTCCAAGACGAGTTCGCGACCTGAATTTTCTACAAAATAAAACGAGGAAAACGCATCACGTGCCGTCAACTGTTTCCGTGTAATCAAGTACACCTCTGGCCAATTCTTATCAAGGTTAGTCTGTGACCGACAACTGAAGAGGAAGGGAAAGGACATATATGTTACAAAATGAAATAATGCATGGCCTTACTACTTGGCTGATTTCTTTAGTCTTGTCCATTGTGACTGACGGTGCATTTAATCACAAATAGATCTAGAATACATGAATGTGTATGTATTTTAAAACTTTTCTATGACCATTTCAATGGCGAGATTTCTATTTAAAAAAAGTGTTACGTAGTGTAGGTTATCACATAATAAATTATATATTCGTAAATTCCCAACCTTATTTCGATGAATTACCGTTTTTTTATTTTCTTGTGAAGTATTGTAATGTTTAAAAAATTAGAACTCAAGATTTTGACAATTTTTTTAAACCTCTCCGAGTTAGGAAAGTTCATTTTTGGAAAATATCCGTCCGTCGGTCTGTGACAAAGATAATTAAAACGCACTTTGGGCTAGATGATTGGAATTTGGTATACGTGTTTATAACTAAATGCGTAGATTTCTATTAAATTTTGAGTAAAATCCGTTTAAAGAAAGTCTGTCTGCCCGTCTGTTCAAATATAAGTTAATACGATAACTACAAAACAAAGAGAGCTAGATAGATAAAATTCAGTACACACATTTAGCATTTATAATGTAGACGCCTTTCAAATTTTGAACTAAATCCAAAGAAATGGTTGATCGTTTTGGTTGATAATTTTTTTTAAAAGTCCGATTTTCTTCCGAAATGATCACATTTAAATTTAATTGCTATTTGTAACAGAATTATCAACTGTAATATTTCTATCATAATTGAATTTTAATAAAATAAAAATAATTATCAGGGAAAAAATCTTCTATTATCAAAATTTTTTCTATAATACCCTTCTATAATTCTTTTTCCTATAATTTATAATTTTTCTGTAATTATAATTTTATTTAATAAATTAGAAATACTGTCAGTAGGCGTGTATCCTCTGTTTTCTCACATTTTTATACATCTTTGAGCGTTTTGTTTTTTAGCTTCGTGGGATTGTGAAAAAGATTCTTTGTAATTTGGATTACTATCTCTTGTCAGATTGAGTTCAAAATGTGATACAATTTTTGATATTGATTTCACCGTATGAAGTTTCATTCCGTTGTATTTTTGAGCTATGTTCACATACATTTCGGCCGACAGTTTGCTAACAGATTTAGTCCAAAATCAGTTGCAGATTTTCAATTTATAAGTGCAGAATCTGTACTAAAATCCTTCCTTCTGACCTACTGGTCTTTTGAAGTATGTAGCCCATATGAATTGATAAATCGTTCTCTAACAATTCGTTGATGAATTTGGTCAAAATTTTATACAGATATGCAATTCTAGTTATAAAACCATATGACAAATTTCAACTTTCTAATTTACTGCAATTTTCAGTTTCGTATTTAGAGGCGAAAACGTACGGATTTTTTTTTTAATGGGTTTAAAGCCCGCATATTTTGTCTACTGAGCTTGTTATAGCGAGAAATTTTTCAGGGAAGGGGGAGGATTTTTCATTTCATCTCGTATCTCAAAATTAATTTAAAATTTTATTTTTTATTTCCAAGGTGAGAAAAATGTTTTTGGGGAGTACATGATTTCATATAGTAAATGTTTCTGAAAAAGAGATATAAAAATGTATTTTTACAGAAATCTGTAAAAAAAAAAAGAAAAAAAAATGCATTTTAATACAAAGGATTTTATTACACCTACACACTAATTGAAAAGCGTCTTTTCTTCTTGCTAAGAAGAATCAAAATATCTTGGACTTCAACAGAAGTATCACGATGTATATATTACATATTAAGCACACTTATTAATTCTAAAGTTTCGTGTGTCTCATTCTGTTTCTGACGTATGACTTAGTAATAGAAAAGAAGATAAAGTTCTTTCATTCGAAGCAGGGAATATAGGAAGAATTAATAAGATCTTTAGAAATTTGCTTATTTTTGGAATTGTTCGGCATTGTACATATGCAGAGTTCCTACAGGAGATAAGCTTTTTCTTTTTCTTTTTTTCCTCAATACTACAAATTTGCTGTAATACTTATTGTTAAATGTTTTATCTGTTTGTTACTTAAGAATTTATTCAAGAGTAGATACCGTCTGGTAGAAGGCACATGAAATTTTGAAAAGCTTTCTGTGTTTCCACAACCGCTCATTAATTTCATCTATAAAATAGTCAAGACAGAGATTAACCATGTGTATTGGTGGATTTTACATTACATCGCTCACTCTGTTTTTGCTTTTCTATTCATGGTGATTTCTGCATCCATTACAGCACAAAGCTGATATAAACACATGCTTGAAGTCTTTTATATCGTTACTTCTCATCTCACTTGTTCAATAAATTGAACCAGATTAAATTAAATATTCCAAACTCACGCGCAAAGATAAAATAAAACTTGGTTTGAGGAAGGAAATTTTAATGTTTTAGTATTATTTTGGCAATGTTCACTTGCTTTATTTATTTATTTATTTCAATTCCTTATTTTAAAATTTTCTATTTTTATGAAAGCAAATCCAAGAAATTTGCAAAAAAAAAAAAAAAAAAAAAAAAATGGGGGAGGGGTTTATAATCAAAAATTTTTTTTAAGGGTTACCCCCCCCCTCCCCCCCCCCCCTTGCTACTCTCCTGTTGTTCACAAACTAGAGATATGATTCCTAAAACAGTATTTTTATTATTTATCAATCTCGGTTCCAAATTTTTTAACAATTCCAATACTTTTTTCTTTTTTTGTGTGAAAATAAAAATCATCGGCGTCATTGCAGATTTTTATGATTTTATCTATGAAGTATTTTGATTGCTTCACATAAGAAACAATCCTATGTGAAAAGTAATTTCTATCTTATCTGCTTTTTTTTTATTCCAGTAAATGCAAAGCCTACGTAGGTGAATAAAGTATCAGTGGTGATGGCATTTTTTAAAAAATCAAATTCTGACATAGCGTATTTAATTTATTTTAATAGGATTTAAATTCGTAGAAATATTAAAACATCATGGGCATCTGTGATACTATGAATTCTCAGTTTTCTGCACACACACACACAAAAGTATTTTATAACACTAATTTATGTAAATCACGCAGTTTGTTTGTAAACTTAATAATAATTTTAAATCAATTATCGAAAATGATAAATTTATGATGATCACGTTTTGATATCGAAATTTGAATATAAAATAGCTTTGTAAATATGTTTTCATCAATAAAATGTTTTAAAAACATCAGAATATACGTATTTATTTACAATAAACCAATCAAATAGTATGGTTGTGGATGCGCTCTTAAATATGTATATTTAAAAGCAAAACAAAAAAGATTGATCGTTATGTTTAAGAATTAATTATGAAATAGGTTTGATTTAGTAAATGCAATTCCACTTAGTGTTACAATAAAGAATTTCGTTTAACATTTTAAAATGCTATTTGTTTTTTAAATTTTTCAGGAAAAGGATATTTTATTTAATTCTTCACATTCAGCTGGAAAAATATATTTTCTCTTTAAACGCAGACTTTACGAAACAACGGTCCGTGTCTGATCAATTTGATGCCATTAGTTTAGATTATTATGACCTTGGATACCTTTTGTTTACAAATTTTGTAGGGAATGAGTGATAAGCATTCCACTCATTCTGTTACTTGAATTAGTTTATTTTTGGGGTGTTGACGTGTAATAACTGCGTATGTCTATTATGCAGTTTTACGCATTCATTGTTTTCATCCAAATTTGTGCTGCTGATATAAAATAAATGAACATAATATGTTCCGTCACAAGATCTTTATTAAATGAGTTGACTCTTTTAGTAGGCTCCATTTGATCATGCAGAGATCTCAGCTGTCTCGTCTAACTTTCATTCATTCAGAAAAAAGAAGAAAAAAAATCTAAATTAAAATTAAATTCCATAAGGAGCTCAAATATTTGATATCCGATTATATTAAAAACATACAGCGTAAAGGGGGGGGGGAATTGACTGGTATATAAAAAAACATTGAAATAAATTTTTTATTGAAATATATAAAAACGAAATAAAATGCTTCAGTGGTTCCCAACTTTTTACTTTCTCGTTTACGTAGAATAGAGAAAATATTATAATCATCAAAAAATTCGAACTTGAGGTTTTGACGAATCTTTACATTTCAGACCTCCCAGAATTCGGAAAACACATTTTTGGAAAATGTTCGTCTGTCTGTCTGTGACAAAGAACTCAAGCGGTTTTAAGTAGACAGTTGAAATTTGGTATAAGGTCTTTACACCAAATTTACGGATTTCTGTCAAAATTTTGTGTAAAATCTGTTCAGAGGAAGTTTATATAATGTTAGTTTCGAATTTAAGTTAACGCGATAACTACAAAACGAAGAGAGTGAGGTAGATAAAATTCGGCACACAGAATTAATAAACTTTGAACCAAATCCAGCAAAGGGTTGATGGTCTGTCGGTCTGTACTTTCAGAAACATGTAAACGCAATAACAAATATATGAAATTTGGTATATGATTTTATGACTACAAGTGCAGGTTTGTGTCAAATATTTGAAATTGGTTGAGAAAATTACGTCTTAAATCCAAATGCGATTTTCGGATATTATTAATGGCATGCCATGGATTAATCGTCAAATAACTCTCCAAGGATCATAAGATACTAATAGGTTCGATAAAAATGCCAAATTCGCGCCACAAAATATTTCTTAGCAATTGTGCGCCATTGCTATGCAAGGCGTTCTATGGCATGAAAAGTTCATTAGAGAGTATGCGAGAAAATTTTGTGGAAAGTTTTCCCGTTGGTTTGGTTGCGTGAATCACCTGTTGTGATGATAATATTTTGTGGCGCACTTACTAATAATATCAGTAATATATACTTCACAAAGCACTTTCTACATTGTTTGCTTCTGTACGTTAAAAAAAATAGTTGAGAAAACATGTTTACACAGATAAGTGATCGGGAATTCCATTAAATGTCATAGTACAAGTTTGGCAATGGCTGGATATTGTTGCAGAACATTGATTTGAATTGGGACCAATGACGTTGTTCTAAAAAAATTCCTTTCAAGAATCTAGTCTAGTAATTCTCTTAACTGATATGTTTCATTTGATGAAGTCGTTCACTTTATATACTTTTCTAGAGGATTTCTGATCCATTAGTTTTCGTCTCCAGTTTTCAGAAAGTCATATTTAAAATAATTATAAAATTGCCAATCCTCAGTCTCTAAATTAGGAATTACTGAATATTGGATGGCTTGAAATTGCAATTGAAACGATTTAATAAAAAATGCATTTATATATATATATATATATATATATATATATATATATTTCTGGATATTGGTACTTTCTAATATATTTATAAGATGACACACCTTCTGTATATTGCAAATTACGTGATGCACAAAACTCTGTAAGGCTCTCTACTAAATTTGACATGTGTTTGTTTAAATAGTGGTTACTCACTAAGAATTTTTCGAAAATATAAGATTTTTTAGGTAGAAATTAATCACAACTTTTACGATTTTTTCTCAATAACTTCAGAAGATATTAATGCAGAAATTTTTCAATTCCATAAAATTAAAAAAAATAGTTGAAACATATTTTACATCGATACTGTTTATTGTTTGTTACTGGAATTTCATTCATTCGCATTTCAACGATATATTTTAAGTGTGCAATTTATTTGTGTTGTATAATTAATTCATTGCAAATTTTAAAGATGAACGATTCAAGCATTAAAACATTGTCGTGTTTCGATATTTGAAAATAGATTCGAATCCTCTTTACATTTTTATCCATCGTCTCTTCTACTCTACGTTTAATCTCTCGTGTATTTTACAATATTAGCAAATAATCGAAATATACATCTGAATTCCTGCGGCGATTCTTTTGGATCTTCATTTATTCATTTTTCTATTGGCACGATGCAGAAATGTGCTCATACCATACCATTAAAAATAAAATTTGATTAAACCCCCAACACTTACTATTACACCAGCTATCAAAATAAAATCTTGAACAATGCCTTCTTCATTCGTATTAAGTATTTGTTATTGCAAAAGCTTGTATTAAAATTACTCTTCGCAAGAATACTAAGAGATGTCGTGACATTTAATCTGACTATAAAGTGTCCTTTCCAAATGCTGATAATATCAATTGAATTTCGATCAGTTTGGCGATTTCAAGAAATATAAACACATTAAATGCAAATTTAAGAATCATTATTAATTTCCAAAATTTATTCCGTGTGCTTTGTCCTTGCAGAGAAAACAGGAAAGAAAAATAAAGAATGCATTAGTCCGTCATGTTGAATTTCAGGAAATATTTATTTCATTTTTACTTTCTTGTGTATGAAATATGGAAGAAGTAATCGTCAAAAAATTCGAACTCGAGATTTTGACGAATTCTTCTCGTTTCAGACTTTTCCCGAGTCCGAAAAACATCCCCTCCCCCAATCTATCTGCCAGTCTCTGAACGCGTAACTCAGAAACGCTTTAAGCTAAATGGTTGAAATATGTTATATGGAATTATGACCGAATTTGCGGATTGCTGCTGCCAAATTTTGAACGATATCTATGCACAGGAAGTCAGTCTGCCTGGTTGTTTACAAGGGAACTGGATAACTACGAAACGCAAAGAGATAGATGAACAAAATTTGGTACATAGATTTAGCATCTAACATATGGAACTAAATTCGCCAAACCGGATGAACATCTATCGATCTGTATTTTCGTATATGCGTAAACGGAATAACTCATCAACGCAATCACTTAAATCATTGAAATTCATTGTGTTACATTATGATTGCAATTGTAGTTTCGTGTCAAAGTCTGCTGTCAATTGGCTGGCAAAAAGGCATCAAAAATGCATATTCTCGCAATGTATTCAGAAAAATGCTAAAGATCTCATTTCTTTGCAATCATTTCCAATATCATGCAAGATATTCGCTGTCTTACCCAATCTCCATAATTTTATACGGAGGAAGAGGAATAAAGCCTACATTGGAGAGTGGTCTCACATTATTATTATTATTCCATTTTGTATTATTATTCCAAGTCTAAGTAAATATTTTCTGGTTCTTCTCTTTTTATTCTTTCATTTGAATTACGAGTTGACTAGAAAATGGAGCATATATGGTAAAGTTCATGTTAGACCAGTTGTTGCGGAGCAATAAAGGGCACGCCTACCTCAAGAAAATCACTTGATACTAATGGGACTACTATATGCCATTATCTGTGTTCACATTAGAGCAATAGGAGGACAACAGCAGAAAACAACTATTGCGCGCAATAGTGAGCCTCATATGAACACTACTCATAAAAACTATTATAAGAAAAATCGAAGTATAAACAAAAATTGTTCCTCAATTTTTTAAAAGAATTATAGCTTTCTTGCGAATTTTTTGAGAGCGAAAAAGGTTCCAAATTTTGAGATCTGTCTCAAAATAACAGTCCTGCTCTATACGCTCCAACGCGGGATGTAAATTTAACTAAACCAAACGAGCCATTTAGGAAGTAGTTAGGTAGCTTCACTTAATTATTCTACTATTTTCTAGGATTTATAATTCTTATCAGAATCCATTTACATATGAGATTTTTTTTTGCTAAATTTAAATAATTTTATCTTATAATCATGGAAAATAATGGTTATAATTGCACTCCTCCCTCGCATAAAATGGCAGAACTTGAGTTAGGTCAAGAACGCACTGCGCTGCATGGTATTGGCGAACGGTAATTATGAAATATTGATCTTTAGCATGAATTTAGCACTTTTATTTAATCTGTCATCTTATCATTGGTGATTATTTCTGGGCAGTTCATCACTGACGTTTCGCAATAGGTACTCGAATATCAAACTTTTGTTCCCAAATTCCCAACCGATTAAAACCAAAGAATTTGACACAGAATTACAATTGTTTATTCAAAGTAACAATTCATAAATTTAAATTATTGCGTTTTTAAATGATCGGTTTTACATGTTTGTGAAAGGAT
Organism: Argiope aurantia; assembly: GCA_026543865.1. Classification (NCBI taxonomy): domain Eukaryota; kingdom Metazoa; phylum Arthropoda; class Arachnida; order Araneae; family Araneidae; genus Argiope; species Argiope aurantia. The sequence continues at coordinate 69,725 of JAPMOR010100651.1, read as the reverse complement.
AGACCGGTAGAAAGTCAACCTTTGACGAATTTGGTGTTCCAAATCTAGTATTGATCTACACTTTAGATGCTAAAACGGTGTTTCAAATCTGACCCATCTAAAGGTTTTCGTTTGGTAGTCACAGCCGGACAGACAGACTTTCTCTGAATGGAGTTCGCTCAAAATTTGATAGAAATCTATAAATTTATTGTAAAGACCATATCCCAAATTTCTTCAGTCTTTCGCAAAGCATTTGAGTCACTTTTTTTGTGGATATACAGAAAAAATGCCAAAATGTATTTTTCGAACTCTAGGAGGTCTAAAACTTGGAAATTTATTAAAATCTCGAGTTCGAATTTTTTGATGATTTTGGCGATTACTTGCTCTGTAACTTCATATACGAGAAAATAAAAATTATCTCTTCTCCATAATTCTTTGCATAATTCATGGTATTACAATGATAATCCGAATGTGTTATTTAGTGTATGTATTAGCTTGGCCAATATGGGCCCTTGCGCCAGAAAAAAATCAATCGATCAATCGACCGTATGTATTATAATTAAATTAATCGTTTTCATATCCAGTGGCGATTGAAATTCAGATTAATATTTGTGCATTTAATCAAAAAAAATTATTGGAGAAGCAAGGTTAATCAGTATATCAAATTTATTGCATACATATATGATATACATTTTTCGAAAAGTTTTTTTTTCACCCTTTCAAAAATTTGAATTGATTATATAATTAAAGAGAGAACTTTGATTTTGCGTTCATTGGAAAATGCTACATAAGTCCGACTTCCAATTATGTTTTGCACTTTTTCAGTTTTAATGCCTCTTTTTCAATAAGAAGAGAAAAAAAATCACCCTCCCCTCCATATCTTCCTTAGACTGTCAAGTTAATCCTACCAAGTATTACGAAAATAAAAGTTTGAAAAGTAAAACAAGTTAATTGTAAAAAAAGCCATCTTTAGAGACTAGTTTATTCATCTAGATTGATTTTTTAAGCTGTTAAATTTTTCATATGTCATGCAAATTTTTAAATTTTTGCTTATTTACTGAAAAGCATGAATTCAATTCAATCAATTTACAACAAATTGAAAGGTGCATATATGCGAAATAAAAATAGAACTGAAAATTCTACAGCAGTTAAAGAATGACAAAAGCACGCGATATTGATATATTGAAAAGATATTGATAAGCTTTTGGGTGTTTTTAAATATTTCTTGCTATTGTCTTTTTTGCTGCTGCTGCTAATCCATGGACAGAAGAACATCATATTGTTTAATCACATTAAATGAAAAAATATTATTAATATTTAGAGAGAAATTATGCGGAAATGGAATTGATATCGTTAAAAAGGTAATTTTTTGAATCTTAATATAATACAAAGACCATTTTTGTAAGCTAATTGTTTTAAAGATATAATCATTAGTTTCCACTGGCCAGCCAGTAGCAAATACTCATTTACTGACGGTTATGCCAATTTTTGCGCTCGATTGAATTTTCTATTTTGATGCCTATCTCTTGATTTCTTTTTATATTTTCTTTCCTCTGATTTTCTGTTGACACAACGAAATCTCACCAGAAAATTTGATATTTTACGATTCCAGTAAGTAACTAAGCGAAGCGATGAATTCAAAGCAGCTGTAAAAATTTTCAATGAATTAAGTTGAAATTACGTACAATATTTTGTTTACATTTGATTGTCGTCATTCGACAATAAGTAATAAGAGCGATCTCTGTGCCACATACGTCAGCATTTTATGTATAGAGATTGCTAAGTAGTATATATACTACAGTTAATTTATTTTTTCTATTCTCAAAGTTGAACTATGAAATGTCAGACGTTTTTGCTAATATTCTTTTTTATTTCTTTGTTATTTTTCTCTGACTGTTAGAAAACTTTGTAAATACGGATATTTTACAAAATGTGATTTTGAAATTATCGAACTGACATTATTGCTAATATTTTCTAAAATTTTTTTTTATTCTGTTTATCCTTAAAATACCCTTTATATTAAACGAAATCCTTCTGAATTTGAAAAAATAATTCTAAACACATTAAATTAAAATTTTTGATTTGATATATTAAATACTATAATCCCTCCCTTCAAAAAAACGGAGGAACAACAATATGGCACCTTTTTTAATACATTTTACTGCATATGAAACCGATTGCCACAAAAATTTCCGAAATGCATTCATATTATTTTTCTATACTTCTAAACTTTTTTTTCTCTACTTATAAACATAGGCCCATGCTATCTCCTTATAAAAATTATTTATAAGATTCTTGTAGAACGACTAGGTTGCATTTCTTAAGTATTTTGCTTTTGATCATTTGATTTCGTACTATTTTCGCTAGTAAATCTATGACAATCAGTTCTATCACATGATTGGCGAGCTAAAAAAACCCATGTAGGTGTGCATATATCTTCTAATATTATATATTAATATGTTTACAAGGGGAGGGGGAAGAGCGGGGATGGGGAATGTTTACTAATAGTTAGTTATTTGAAACCTAAGAAGTGAAATTCCTTTTTTAGTTTTGTTTTCTAAATGTGAATTTTTTTTATTCTATACCAATTTTGACTAGAGTAAAAAATATTTTTCACGTACTTTTAAAAACTAACTGTGCAATAAATTAAAGAAATTAAAATGAATTTGAAGATTTTAGATACATCCGAAACAAATCATAAATTTCTATATAAAACCTGGAAAATTCAAAGAAATACCAGAAATATCCATTGTATCCTCGAATTTTAGCAAATTTTTCTAAAAAAATTTTAATCGAGATTTTTTAATTCGAGATTTATAATTATATTATTTTATCAGAAGCTGTTTTTTTTAATCAAAAGGTCAGTGAATTAAGAATATTTTATTAAATATGATTATTTAAAAATTTAGATTTATTTTTATTTGAATCAATCCTTTGATTAACTCGAACACCGTTAAACGATTTGCTATGCCATTTAAAACGGTTCGTCCCTCTCCTTAAGATAAATTATAGACCTCTCCCTTTAACAACTAGAAATTAGCTATTGAACCAGGTATAGGATTAAGATCCTTCATATCCAGCCTAATTCTGAGGGGAAGGTTTTAAAATTCATGTAATTAATCGCGATCTGAAAATCCATTACCAAAAGATTGAAATGAACAAATGATTATTTTTATGCCGAGAAATATTGAGCTGTTAGTGGGAAAATTTAAAACGAGCTGTTAGTGGAAAAATTTAAAACATTGAAAAGAGCAGTAAACTAATTTGAGACGGCCACATTTGTCATTACACTGTAGTTAAGTAAAATTCAAAAGATTGCCGGAAATATTCCGAAGAAAACAATTTTCGAAGTTTCGTTTTTCAACAAAAATGAAATTCGAATCTGATTTGTCTTTCAGCTTAGAAGGAAATAGCTTGCTGTTGCTAAAGAAACAATGTTTAAATATGTTGCTTGGTTGTGTTAGATCTTTCCTAGAAATACTCGTATTTTGAAAATTGTCTGGAAATCTAAACAGAGAAACCTTATCATCATGATAAAAAGAATTTGGCATTGTCATGTATTTATCTTGCAATGTATGAAGTCATCGAGACATTTTTAAAATGTGTTTAACCATTTTTAGGAAAATGTTTCTTTGTCAGAATTTGCATTTTATTTGTGTACCCTCCTTATCTTAATATCCGTTCGTATTTGCTTGCGGAGACGTTTAATAGGTAATACCGAAACTTAACTGTGATCCAAACATGAAATCAGATCCAAATTTTTATTTCTGTGTAGAAATTTTTGTAGTTTAATTTAAAAAAATTTCCCGAGATTGTCCATAAGTGTCCTTTTCTTCACACTGAATATGTAGTATTCATTGGCATCAAATCACATAATAAACCCATTCATGAAAGTTGTATGATTAATTGTATATTATTGATGGACAATATTAATAAATTTAACAATTGATTAAAAACGGGTTTAATTCTTTTAAGAAGTATGTAATGGCATTGAGCTAATTATAAATTTATTGTTGTCCTGTAATCCCATGACTCAAAAATTGTAATCTCTCTATTATAGAATTTATCCAAAGAATTAAATAGGAGAACATCTGTTTGAATTACAATGTTTTAACAAACAAATAATGATGTAAATTATCTGTTAAAACATATCACAAGTTTTTTAGTCGTTTTATATACTAAAAAAGCATTTATTCGGTTGTTTCAGTTCAAACGAAATTTACTTCCATATAGAATCTCGCATAGAAAATGCCGATAAAATTTGGGGGAAATGATACTTTTCCAACTTTGAATTGGAATGTTAAGTAATTGGAATCCACAGTGGCTTATTTTTCCATCGTGTAGATTATGTTTTCATTTCTCAAAGGATAATTATATAAAGTTTTTTAATGGCGATTGTACTATCAATATGGTGGTGATAATAAGGATTAACAGTTACTATGCTGAAAGAGAAAATTCTCAATGTTCCCTTAAAATACATACCAATGTTATTTCTGTGATTAAAACATTTCATCTTTTGACCGGCTATGATTCTGCTATTTCTCTTCTGAGCTGATAAGAAATATTGATGCAATGTGCTGTGATACTGTTGGGTACAGCAGTAAAATGAATAAGCTATTTTTCCCAAGATGAAATCTGTAAAGAGTGTGAAATCCTTATGTGTTAATGCTGCGACAGCCATACAAACTCCTGCGTTTTTGGAAAAATTTCCTAAAGCTATATTTTACTGCATTATTCGCTTTTTGGGAACCGGGAAATTGCCGATAACATCGCTTGCGAAAAATTTTAATGAAAGAATTTATATATATCTTAATTTAAATGGTTCCCACAGCAAAATATTTTTAAATTTTCAGATTTTGATAGACATATAAAGTATATTTTAGAAGCACTGTGTTATGCATTTGTCCAGTTCTCTCGTCTTATCTAAAATTTAATCATTTATCTTAGATGGGAAATGATTAAGATTTTATAAACCCAATACTTGGTTTATGGAATAAAGTATAAAAGATTAGTATTAAATAAAATCATTCAGCATCGGAATATTTGGGAACGCAGAATATTTCAGAAATTTTATAAGAGAATTTTCGCATATTAATTCAATAAAAATAAACAAAAACAGTGCACTACAAAAAAGAAAAGAAAAAAAAAAATAACGCAAGCACGAAGACTCGTATGTTTACTATATAGTTATATATAGACATATAAAGTGATACTATGTTATGCATCTAATTATATTGTAAAAAAGCGATGGTATTTAGAAATATGCAAACTGAAAAGAAAAAAAATCATTGCTTGTTTTCAAGTTGAATTTTATATTTATTTATTACAATACTATTTTTCAAAAACTTTTTTTTATCTAGCTTTTAAAAGAAATATCTGAATTTAAAAAAAAAGTCAAATCTTCATAACATGGTTATTAATAATGGAGGTAAAATAATAAATAAAATATTTGTATAAACTATGAGTGATTTGAATTTCATTATAATAAATGAAAAATTTTGCTCAGAAGTATACCTAAAAATATTTCTGAAACTTTATTTAAAGAAAAAAAGACACAACAATAAAATCGTTAATTTTTTTTTACTGAATTTTTAGATGATGCAAAAATTATTTTTGTTTTCATATTTTTGGATATTAGCCGAATTTTGCTAAAAATATTTGCTTTAATTTTTATTTAAATTTTTTTAAATACCTCTAAGGTGCACATTCCCACCCTTCAAAACATATTTGTGCCAAATATTGTAGTTCTAAATCCAACGTTCTATTCTGTAGAACTCAAAACACACTCTTAAATATCTATCTAGTTTGTTATCAATAGAAATAAAGAAAATTCTTGTACTCTTTCTGTCTTATAATTCTTTCCTTTATTTGCATTAAGTTCCATTTACATTGAGAATATGTAAATTTACCATTTAAACTTGTAAAATGCTTTTAAAATTCGGCTCCTTTTAAATTTCCATTCATTTACTTTAAATTTTTTTTCACATAATTTAAATTTTATTTCTTTTAATCCTCAGTCTTTCGTGGATTTAAGTTTATTTTCTATTTTAGTGATTCTAATTATACTTGGTTTGATATCTGTAACTATGTTTGTAAGACAAAGAATTATGGTAAAAGAAAAATGTGGCGATTTATGCTTTGATCAAAAGTGAATTTGGGCAGGTGGTTAAAAGTCTGCATTACCACTAATACATGACCCTCGGAGGGGGGGGGGGCACCTCGAAATGAGGATGAGATGTTTCCGGCATGGGGGTTGGATCTCGCCACCAAATAGGTGGGGGATCTGACTTCTCCCATCGATGACGGGACATACTTCCTTGGGGAGGGTTGACTTAACCACAGTTCCCGCAAGTGTTGCTGTTGCGGCGGTCCGGTCATTCAGCCTTATGGTTTAAATCCGTGTGCCTTCGTGGCGAGTCAGTTGTTTGACTTACCTCCAGTACATAAGGATTTGTTGCCTTCTTGGAGGATTTTCAAAGGAAATTGACCATATTTGTATTTCTCTTAATCGAAAATCTCCAGTGACCAGACCGACAACGCTGAGAGCTGTTTATTGCTAAAATGCATATTTGTCTACCGATCTTTGAATAATACATAAGAACCTCTTTGAATAATGGTTAAATAATGGTGATCTTTGAATAATGGTTAAGAACATAGACAGAAATTAAACCTCTAACGGTCTTCTAATTCAAACTTGTTAACAATGTCATGCCTTAACCCACTACATTACCAGTGGGGACTTTATTCTATGTTTGACCATGAGTTAGAGGCTAATTTATCAATTCTAAATATGTTTTTACAGAAGTTTTCTCTGAATATTTTCTTTTTATTTTCCCTCTCTGTTTTATGAAAATAAATATTCTTAAGAATGTAATTACTTTGATAAAGATGCATTCATTCGGTACATACTATTTTTCTTTCCATATCTTATTGCAGATAATTACATACATTGGTATAAATATTTTTTCATTAACTTGAACTTTTATTTATTTTTTACAGATGATTATGAAGAATGTGATCTTGATAGAATTAGAAATGATGATAAATACTGCAATAGATTTATCTTACACAAAAAGGGAAATCTAGCAGAAGCTTTGGAAATGGTGGATGAAGCTTTAAGGTGGAGAAAATCATTTGGTGTGAAAGGTAATTTTCATTTTGAATTTGACATTGCACTTACTGAAGATATTTTATACACTTCAAATTAAGAGCTTCTTTATTAACAATTCATTATTCAAAGTTTATTTCTTTGATATTTAATAAAATTCAAATTGGATCAAGCTAAAAAACAATTGTATTAATAAATACCATATATAATTTTTTCATACTCATAATTTCAGAATTGCTTTATGGGGGGGGGAGTGTATAAATGTAAGCTTTAACTGTTAATTGTGAATAGAATACCTATTCAATTCTTTACAGGTTCAACCTCAAATTTAATATCAGAATGGTGAAAAGAAAACCAGAATTCAAGATTAAATGAAAGGAAATTTGATTCTCTCAGTATTAATTAGTTTGTTAGGAGATAATGTTGAGTTTGCAAATAAACTTGTAAGCTATTAGTTGAAAATATTGCCTTATGAATATTCTTTTTCTATCTGGCGATTTTGATATTTTTACGTAATTATCCTTCTTGCATATTTTGATTTTAAAAGCTTTATTTTAATTTTCATTTATAATCTAAATTTTATTCTTCTTTTTGTAACTTAAAAATGAAGAAAAAACGTTTTATATAGAATCATATAAATCTCTAATATTTTGTCTTGTAATTATGAAATCATAATTAAACTAAAGATGTATATGTAGTTGTATCATATTTGTCCCATATTAGTTATTTTGGTAATTTATTTTTATCTTAGATGTTAACATGGGCGTTTTACCTTTGGAATTCTTCCAGGCCAAAGCAGTTTTTCCCTACAATAAAGACAAGGAAGGGAATCCAATAAGTAAGTTCCATTAATCTGAAATCATTATAAAAATGAGTTATTTTCTTAATAAAAACCAATGTGACAGTCTAAAGATACCAATGCTAAAAATAATTTTTTATTCCAATCAGTCAAAAGGTTTCAGAAGCGAACCAGTGAAGGTCATTTAATATTGAAAACGACTTATGAATATCAAATGCTTTTTCGGTATTAAAATTTTTATTTGCCAAAGAATAAAATTGCTGTATTTATATTGTAACAACACATGGCACTTAAAATCCAATGCATTTTTTACTATTATTATTGTAATGAGATTAAAAGAAACTTAAACATTTAACTTGCATTGTATGCTTTCTGAATATTATGAATGAATGATCTATATGAATATTTCAGTCTAAATGATAATTATATCTGTAGAATAATATAGTGTAATAATGCAATATTTTTATAAAATAGTTAATTCATTTAACAATTGTTGTTTGATAAGACTGAAAAATATCACTCAAATAGTCTGTCAACTACAAATTACTGCGCATGAAAATTAAGATGAATGTACAACAGATTAAAAATACAGTAAAAATTCTCTCCCTGTATTGTCTTTTGAAGTTAAAGTACAAAGAAAAGTTTTTTATGTCTTAATTTTAATGTTGGTATAAATATATGATTAAATGTTTATTGATAGAAAATAAAAGTGGTTTACATTTCATCACAACAATAAAAACATTATTGCAAATTCTGTACCAAATTAAATTTTAAAAATGTATTGAAATCGAAAAAATAGCATTAAAGTGAAATCTATATAATTAAAAAAAAAATTTTGAGTATGACATAAACATAATTTTTTTAGATATTTTCAGAAGATATAATTGAAAAACACTACTTTTTAATTAATTATTGGACTGTGAAAAAGCTATTTTTAAGAATCTATTTATCAGATTTCATCAAAATTCGCTAGTCATTTTCATATGTTACACTGTTCTAGCTATATAAATATAACCATGCATGCAGCTATCTTAAAGAATTTTTAATATCAGATCTGAAACAAACGAAAAAAATGCCCTTTTACTCCACAATGTGTAATCTGTAATTATTTTTGTTAGTTCATATGTGTGTAATAAATTTAAATTATATTGTCATTATATAAAACATGTATGTCTTAACTTATTAAAAACAATATTTTATTTAACTTCAAAACAATATTTTAGAAATCTTCTTTACTTACCTATTATCAAATAAAATGAAGCATAGAAATTTTAATTCCTGTCATATGTATATTGGAAGCTTCTTCCTTAATAAATTTTTATTGTACTTTCAATATTTAATACATTTGAACTATTTTTGGATGAAATTTATTTTCTTTTCTTTAATAAATTAAACATTTGTTTTCAGTTATGATTCTTGTGAGATATCACAAAAAAGCCCCAGAATTTGCTAAGGAACTTAGGCGATTTGTTATCTACTGGGTAGAAGAAATGGAAGCACAAACTAAAGGTGGACAAATGTCTGTCATAATGAGCTGTGCTGGAGCTGGATTAAGCAATCTCGTATGAAAATTTAAATGCTGTTTTTCCTTTCAATATAAAAATACAATTGATAAATTTTAAGGTGTTTTTTAAGTCTTATGATTATGCAAAACGTGTTCTTTCTATTTTTCTTATTATTGCATTTTTTTTTATTTTGCAGGATTTAGATCTTATCAAATTCTTAATAACTCTTTTTAGGTCTTACTATCCTAACAGTTTAGGTAAGATATTTTATTTATATATATATATATAATATATGCATAATTCATTTTTTTTAAACTAATTCCAATATCGAAAGCATAGAAGAATAATTATGATTCACGTGTATCCTCTATAAAGTATTACTTCAATATAAAACAAGGAATTTGCTTGTGGTATAAGTTCTGATCAAACACTTAATATTGACTAATCAAAATATTGTTTTAGAATTATCAGATGCTTTCTTCTTTATTCAATTCTGTGCTATTTACTGTTTCAGTTATATTTCATGTTTTTAAAGACATTGGTGATGTTCAAAGAATAAGAGCATTTTTTTTTTATCTGATGATTTCAGTATATTTAATGCGTTTCTGTTCCAAAATAAGATCTTATTTTGTTTCTTGATATAATAATTACAACCTATCTCAGACTGTAATTTTATTTACAGTCTGAGATAAGTTGATTAAATAAAATCATAATTTTATTTAAGTAATAAAATTTGAGAATCAGATTATTTAGTAAGAATTTATGGCTCAAGGAAAAAAATGAAACAGTTAAGTATTTTGCAAAAAATCTTATTTTGTTCTTAAATTCCAAATATCATTTAGTAAACTTAAACATCTTGTGAAATCTAAATAATGCTATTCACTGTTTTTTGCTTAACAACTTATATATTCATAATACTTAGACAAATTGATTAATGGTTCTCTGGTATCAACAATTGCTTTCATTTATTTTTCACAATTCTATAATTTAATTTTATTACTTTTAAATCCTTTTATACAAAGCATGTGATATTATGTTTCAATACTTTGACTATAAATATTTCAATTATTTTATATAACTTGCTCATTAAATGAATGGAAAGACAGCTTTGTATGTTTAATAATCTCCATGTTATTTTTATTACTTTATAAAAAGTGTTTCAGATGACAATTGCTCATATTTAAATGTTAACAATATTTTCTTTTCTTTATAAAATTGATTAGTTTCTAATTTTTTTAAATTTTTACAGCTCACATTCTTATTTTTGAAATGCCTTGGATATTGCAACGTAAGTAATTATGAATAAATGGTTTTAAAACATTTATTTTATTAATGTTAATTTCTTTCTTATTGATTATATATTCTGTATGTCTTAGTTATGAAGCTAATGCAAATAGGACTCTTAGGATCAGCAATCTGAATAAAAAGAAGTAAAAAAAGTCATGCACTTCACCATAGAGAATTTTTATTGAGGTGGAAGAAATGCTTATATGATTTCCCCCCTCCCCTATTTTCAAACAAACTCTTAAATTTTTTTTTCAACTAAACTTTTTTTTTTATAATGAAGCAAATTATCTCTTTAATTTTTAAACAGTGGATATAATTTATATCAGTTTTTACACATGTATTTATATCAAAACTTCAGTTTCCATGCCTTGAAGTTTTCAGTTATCTATTACTATTAATATTATTGCTAGTGTTGTACTTATCACACAAAATCAAAATGGGGAAAACTTTAACCATAACTTCCTTGAAATGACTTTTTTTAAACTTAAAGACATAAATATATAACTACCATTTATCTTGCCTTATTGAGGTATCATTTTAAATGTGTTTAGTAATTAAGTCTTTAAGCTATTTTTTTCTGTATTAAGAATGTATATACATTATAAATTTATAATTGTTTAAAATTAATACTAAATGTTTATTTTTAATTTTCAAATTTATAATTTATTAATTCCTTTAATCCCACTTAATGCCTAATTTGTTTATTTAGTTGCACCAGAATGTTTTTATTTAAAATATTTCTTGATTACTATCTGTAATGTTGTTTTGAAAGATAAAATTGGATGAAGAAAATTATTTGTCTTTGTAAGTTTTATCTAGAACAAAAGTTTATATTATTACAACCCAAACTATAATTCTCCAACTTCATTAAGATTCAAACAAAAGTATGTAAACATCTAGAAGTTAATTTTAGAGATTCTATTGGTGTATGATTTAATATAATAGATATTATAAGATGTGTAATCCTTTTGTTCTTAAAATTTTTTATTGAAGTTCTTTTATTTGTGATATGCACCTGTACCATTAAATATGAAAAAAGTTAATTGTCTTAAAATTTATTCATGAAATGAAAATCTGTTATATTATGAAAGTGTTATGATTCAACTGCATTGGAAAACTTGCTCATAATCTGTATTTATTTTTATAATTGTTACAAAAATAAAATTATAAATTCTAACATATATGTAGCTAGATTAAGGACATTTTGAAATAAATTTTAGGTATTTTTTTAAAGAAGATACTGTATGAGCTGTTTTCTATAAATTTTTACTTTTGAACATTCTAATCAAACATTTAATGTTGGAGAAATTGTTTTGTTGTGAAGGCATTTAAATGTATATATCATATTTTTCAGCTGCCTGGAAAATTATAAAAGCTTGGCTTCCTGAAGATTTTGTTGATAAAATTGTTTTTGTAAATAAAACTTCAATTCAGGATTTTGTAACTGCTGATAATCTTCCAGTAGAAATGGGTGGAACTGTAAGTATTGAAAATGGTTTCCAAATTTAAAATATCCATAAATGAAATTGTTGTGCTATATAATGCATTGATATTTATATGCTAGCTTCTTTGAAATCTGTTTAATTGTTTCATATTTATTTTTCAGGATACTAAAGAGTACCAACCTCCTACCGAAGAAGATATGAAAAATGCTAGAAATAAAACTGAAGCTAAAAGAGTAAGTGAGAAGTTTTATTATTTTTCTGAAATGTTTCTGGACGTTTTGTATAAATTAACACAAGTTCCATTTGTTCTATAGTGACCAGTGCTTGAATTTTTATTCTTTTGACATTCTGATTGTCTTCACAAATCTAATGATTGCTATTTAAGTATTATTTATTCTCAGAAACTAAAGATATTAACAAAAGTAGTTTTGAGTTAAATTTTGATGTTATGTTATGAAGTTAATGAGGTTTTTTTATGCCAGAAATAAAAGTTATATTGGTGTAATGAAAAGAAGTTGCATAGAATTACATAGAAATATAGTATACAAAATGTGCCATTATTATTGAATTTTATCTTTATTATTGAATTGTTTAATCATTCTTAACATTTGTTTTGAAAATCAAACTTGGTTATATTTGTATTAAAACAATTATTAAAATCTAATAAATTTAATATTGCATTTACTACAAGAATAAAGTATTGGTATACTTCAAAATTTGATATGTTGTATAATGAATATCGTGCATTGAAATGTTTTGGGGTATTTTATAAATTCAATTTTGTAATAATGTCATAATTCATTAAAAAGGCTTTATGTTTGTAATGTGAATTCTGGCATCTGTATCTCTAATATATATATTTCATTAAATATGAGTTTTCATTATATTAAAATGAGAAGTTTGCAGAATGAGGATGTTTAGAATATTTTATTAAAGTTCAGTTTTATATTTGATATTGCCTATTATTACACATAATATTGTGATAATTAGATCCCTGCATATGTCTGCTATCCTAAGTTTTAGTTACAAATTTTATACATGGTTATCTATGGCCAATATATATATATATATATATCCAATGATTTTAGTCTCTCCTCTTTTATTTATAATTTTTTTTGGTTGAATGTGCTTACGTGTCATTTGATATATTGCTTTCAGTGTCAATAAGGTATCATTTATCTCCCTTTCTTTAGTTCTGCTATGTTTTTCAAATTGAGATTTTTCATGTGTATCTTATGACTGTTAGCTAATTCATGATGCTTAATCCTTTCAAGCCTAGTATCTAATTTGCCTATTATAACAAATGGCTTTCCTATTAGGTTCATTTCTCACATAACCCTGAATCATTAAGCAGTATTCTAGGTGTAAGTATAATATTTTTGCTGCTAAGCATGTAATTGCTATTCTTTAGCATGGATTTTGCTTTAAAAATAATTTGTCGTTTTTTTTTTTTTTTCATATATGCATGTATAAATTTTTAATGTATTTCTTTTATTTTTTTTTTCTGTTGCATCATTTCCATTCTAGTTTGTATCAGCCCCTTGCGATTTGCTTTCATATCAAACCATCTAAAACTTCCTCTCTGAATTTTATATAAAGACAAATATCTAATTTTAAATATATTAATTATTAATATATTTTTAAATATGTACCTTTTATGATAAATGTTTTCAATGCATTGAAAGAAGATAATTTACCTCTATCTGTACCTTTTATCTACTTCTTATTTTTATTATATTCTGTTTGTGGATCAAAATGTAAAAAAAATCAGTAATTGTACTCAACTATTATATAAAGTTTATTATGTAGGATAATTATGACAAAATACCTAATTTTTTAAACTATTAAAGATCTAGTTGAAAAAAATACTTTAAATTATGTAAAGTACTAATTTTTTAGGTAAATAATAAAGTGTAATAAAGTACTGAAAAAATTATTAAATTTTCTGCGAATAATGAAACTTTTATGTGATCTCCCAATCCTGTTAGACATCATATTTAGTACAATATTCTTAATGTATTAACATTTTAAACCAAAAAGTTCTGCTATTAATTAAAATTCACTATTTAAAACCATTTTTATGATCATCACTAGTAAGATTCTTCAATCAATGGACTAAACTTTCTTGCATTGGTATGGTTGTCTTGAAATTATGAAATTCAAAATTTCATAACTTGGTCAGTTTTAGTTACAGATGAGTATTACTTTTTGTTTAAAATGTTATGTTGTGAATATTAAATATGACATATCTTATGAGGGAAGTGTATAAAAAGTTTTATTTTATATTTTCTTTTCCATTACCTGTTTATTGAATTAAATAACTTAAAATACAAATATTAATTATTTCATTTGGAAATATGTTCATCAAATTATTTAAAAACTAGTTGTTGGGCCATGTGAAACACTGTACATTTGTATAAATGTAATATCTTTATTGATAATTTGAAAAACTATTTTAACATTCATAATTTTTAATGATTGCTTGCTTATTTTCTCCTAAATTGTTATTTTTTGCCATAAATGACTAAGCAGATAAATTAAAAATTTCCGTAATTTAAATATTCTTAAGCACTTTAAGTAAACATTTTTTTTTATTCATTCATTCTCTGTTTGAATCTTACTATTAACCTCTTTTAGCTTTGAAATTTTTGAACTTATAGATTATACAATAACTTTCTGATAATGTTGGCACTTTTTCCAATTTTTTCCTAGTTACTTTTGAAATATTTGCTTCCATAAAATTCATACACAATTAGGTTAAGAAAACTCGACAATTATTTGGAATTCTTTTTATGTACTTATTTAGACTAATTTTAAAATATATTATATTACTTTCAATCTGATAGAATTTTCTTTATAGATAAAAACATTGACTTTTTAAATTTTATTACTTACTATTAATATTTATTTTTAAAATGATTGGATTGGACTCAAATTAGATATTTTTTTCAATTAATAAGTTTCTATTTTGGACAAGCTGTTTGCTTTTGAGAGGGCATGACTAATGTCGAGGCTTCCGAGATAATGTTGGTCCTCTAAGTGAGGAAGCAAAATTAGAGAAGATGGAGAAAAATAAATATTCTTGTAGAACACTAACTAATTTAGTAATAAACTTGTTCCTCAAGTATATTGTTTGTGTTTAATAAGAATTAATTTATTTTCTGTTCTTGCTCTTAGTATCATAAGAAAAGTATCTGAATTTCTGAAGTATAGATTTGTTATAAAAGTATCTGATGATAGATATTTAGCCTGTAAAATTTTATGAACTTTGTGCCTGTGTTTCTTTGATTTATGTACCTTCTTAAATAAAGGTCAAATGCAAAAGTTTTCAGTCAGAAAATAAGATTTAACTAATATAGAAACATGATCATGAAACTAATGAAAAGAATTTTGTATATTAGAAAGAATTCATAATATAATTAGTAACTTGTAATACTTTTGTTTATAAATATAATTATATAATTTAAAACTGCTCTATTCATAATTGAAAATATTTATCATTTGTTATTTTGGAAGTAAAATCTTATTGATAATTACTTCAAAATTAAGAATTACAACATTAAAATTTGCTTTTATGACCTGACTATTTTGTGCTTAACCATTTAAAATGGAGTTCATTTCTGGATGCAACAATCAAAATGATATCGTTTTTCTATATTACAGCAACTAATTGTTGAAAAATAAACCACTTCATTTTTATTAGAAAGCGACAATAATAAGCAAAGCATATTTTTATTGCTACATTTGAAATAGGGATTAGAAATATGAATGAGAAAATATCTGAATTATCAGATGTCTTCAAATTTAATAAGATGGAACTGCAATGTGGACCTTGAAATAATTATAACATAGTAATTAAATGTCTCGGAATACTCGGATATGAAAGATTATTACTTCCAACAAATAATAAAAAATTCAAAAAGTTTTTTTATTTATGTATTGCTACAGATTAAATAATAGAATTTATTTCATTTTTATTTAAATAAGAGAAATCACTGTGGCAAATAATACTGAAAATTAACTTTAAAATTTTTATATTGGATCCAAGTGAATATATATGGATAATTGATTGACAAAGATATTTAAGTTTATTATTGCTTAAAGTGAATAGTTATAGGGTACAATGAAAGTTATAAATTCAGTATAAAATTGTCAACTGAATTATATTTATTTTTTTTTCTAAATTAGCTTGGGCAAAATAGAAATTCTTGTTGATAGAATCTGCAAGTATAACCATGCATAGTTAGGATTGCATTTTTATTCCATATGTTGATGCAAATAAAAAAAAAGAACTTTTTATCCATGCTTATACAACATTATTTGTTGAAATACGAGATGCTCATATACAATACTTATCTGCATGCTTGGATGTTATTTCATAGTTTTTAACAAGATTAATCTTGTCTTTTTAACCTTTCTAATTTTTCAAATTAAGCTTTTTAAAAATCTTTTCTTTCTGTCTTTGATTCATCAGTCTATATTTTGAAATAATTAGAATTTTTGCAATGTGTTTTACTTTTATTCAAGATTCATTTCTTAAACTACAGTTGGTTTTCACATCCATTTTTATCCATCATGTTATTTTGAACTACAGAACTTAACATTTAATGTTTGAAATTTAGAGCTTATTATAGTGGTAAATTCATATAATTAAATTAACCAGATTACCATTAACTTTTCCTTTGAAGTATATTAAATTATTTTTTAAATTGCACTGTTAATCATACTAGCCCTTTCAGTTTTATTTTGTATAATTATAATTGGTAGTTCTAAATGCTGTAAAGGATTTAGAGTGCCAATTAACATACATTGGTTTGCTTTTATTAATAGAAATATTATTAAATTTTCTAAATCATTAGAGTTCTTCCAAAGGTATTTGTTTCATTTATTCTACGTGCAAAAAAAAAAAAAATGAAATTGTAATGTGTGTGTATCATAAGTGTTATTTTTAAAGTATTAAATAATTTGTTAATATTTCTGAGACTACTATTTAAAATCAAATGTATATATGCTTTATATATATGTAAATTGCAGTTAATAGTTAATAATTTTAGAGACTCCTTCAA
>JAPMOR010100651.1:22950-52436 GCA_026543865.1 Argiope aurantia | reverse complement strand
ATATTGTGTTCAATAGAACTTTTCAAGACCATTAATTGTTTTTTTCTGAAATGTTTTCAATTTAAACTTTAAGATGCAAAGTATCTAATACTGTTACTTTAAATAATTTAAATGAATATTTTTAATATTTATGTGTAAATTTTTCTTAAAAAAAAATTTAAATATATAAATATTAAATATATAAATTTTTATATAAATAAATTTTTAAATATATAAATTTTTAAATATATAAATTTTTTTATATGTATAATGTACCAATAACTTAAATAGAAATCCATCTATTTTTAATTATTTTTATTTAAAAAGTATAAATTCAAGAATTTTTAGAATTTTTGCAAATTTGAATACTTTTATGATCGACAATGATAGCATTTTATCGATGTATTTATACACCAGTATGAATATATATTTGATAACATCATTAAATAGTTCATTTTGTAATTGAGGAAATTGAAGATATTTGAATACTTAAGTGAATAAATTCCTGATATTGAAGTTTGGCTATATTTTGTATTTTCAGATCGCTACTGAAAATGGTATTGAGCCAAAACCAAGTCAGGTTGTTATTACTGATGACTATACTGTTATTGGAGGAATAATGAAAATAAAGTAGGTTTCTTTTTTACTGTTTTACTTTTTCAAAAAAAATTTCAATTTTTATGTTTAAAAAAAATGCATATTTTTTCACTTTACAGTCCAGCTACTCATTTGCATTTCAACAGATCATCCGAAAATGCAACTAATGATGTAGTGATAAAGTTATCAAATGTTTCTGAAAAACCCATTTCATTCAAGGTAATAAATTTGCTCTTAAACATTTGTTAATTTAAAAAAGACAAATCCTTTTATACATATATATGCTCTCTAACTTCTGATTAATGCTTTAATTGAAATTTTATATAGGTAAAAACTAACAACATTGAGAGCTATCGAGTAAAACCATCATTAGGAATTATCAGGCCTGGTGAAAGTATTGAAATCAGTGTCATTCTTCTAACAGGTATATTTTGTTTCTATTTATTCTACGTGATATTAAGTCTAGCTATCTCATGTATTAAAGCCTAGTGTTAATTTTATATATTAGTAACCCAAATTTGATTTTCACCTAATTTTCGTAACTTTTAATAAAATTAATACATGACCCTCGGAGGGGAATTGAAAATCATGATGTATCATTAAGCTCATTTTCCTTGGAATGACTTTTAGTTATTAATGCTTTCTCTCTTTATTAAATTGAAAATTAGTGAACTGTTTTTGCATATAATTTACAGCAATTTCAATATATGTATATCAGTTGCTTTACCATCAGCTCCAACTTTAGAATTTAATGTTATGCATTTGTCATTTCATGTCTGAAGAGTGAAAGTACTTTATTGCATATTAAGCTTTAATTAGCTGACATCTATTTGATTTGTAATATATTATAATCTATGCAATCAAAATGATGCAATACTACTGAAATAGTTTTAAATCTTGGATTGCATTATTCAATTAAGTAAAATCTTTATTGTAATGGTTCTCGTAACTCTTTTCTGCATAGATTTCAGCAGATCTTCATTATATATATATATATATATATATATATATATATATATATATATATTACACAATATAAACTTTGTCCATATTATCTTGTTAACCTGATAGAGTAATTTTGATTGGATTTTTACTGGCCTGGCATATGTTATAACAGGTGTAAAAAGATTGAGTTTGTAGAAGATGGTTGTCTATTTCAAAGTTGAAATTGTAGGGGTTGAAGTTCCATTCCCATTAAATTCCTTATGATGGAAGATAGAAAAATAAATCAAATTAAATGAATTAATCTTATTAAGACAAGCAATTTTTTGCATTAAAAAGTTTTTCTAATGTTGCAGTTGCTTAGAATTTAGAGACTAAGTGGTGATTTTCAAGCCTTTATTTCAAAATTTTTAATATGTTCTTTATTACCACATTTAAAAAAAGTTTCTATACTTACTTCATTTCCTTAATTTGAAATTTTTTTAATGTACATGGATTAAAGTTTAATAACTTGAAGAAAACTAAATAAAAGTAAATGAGCAGAACAATTTATTTACATCCATTATATAAAAATTGTCAGCTTTAGAAAATTCAAAAAGCTGTACTTAACTGTTTTTGCAATCTTGGAAGCAAGTGTTTAAGTCTTTGTATGTATTTCATCTTTTAAAATAAATCAAATTATTTTCTTATTCATTTTGTTTCTTTTATCAAATTATTTTGTTATTTATTTGCTCATAAGGACATTGACTTCTATTGTGATAAACCAATTTACTAAACAGATCTTGGTCACCTTGACAAGGTATAAAATATGGTATTACTCATGTTTTGAATTATATTTTGTAATGTTTTATTGCTTGTAAATAATTTCTTGTATCATTTTGTGCAATTGTTAGTAATTTTATCATTTAAATACACTTCTTTAAGTGAAACTCGTTAATCCAGAACTTTTTGATTATCTGGCAGTCCTTTGATTAAATATCTGTTATATTATTGAGTGCATACTGTATTTAAAAAGTAACCTGTTACAGTTTTAACATATGTTTAAAAAAAAGAATGATGAGTTATTTCATTTTATTTTAATTGATATAACTAAAATATTTAAAAGTACATAATAATTAAAATATCTTATTTCCAAAATTGAAAAGTCAAACACATTTCTTAAAATTTTTATTGTAAATAGTTATTTTCTATATTTAATTGAAGTTATAATTATTTTCTTTAAATGTGCTTAAAATGCAGATAGTAAGTTTGAGCATTATCTTATGGCATATTTTGATGCTATCTTATGGCATTTTCATAGCAACTACAAGTTTTTTAACGATATATTTCAAACTTTGAAATAAAGCTGTCCGTATCGTATTTCTATAACATTTGTCACTTTAATATTAGTTATTTTGCAATAAGGGCTCATTATGCAACAATGGTAAAGTCACTATCTATAATTGCTTCAGTTAAGCTATATATATATATATATAATATATATAATATATCCTTTTTTTTTAAATTCAAAAATCCTTCTGTTTTTATGCCATTCTTTCAGTATATTAGGTTCTTAATCATATAATTGAGAAAATGTTGCTAGGATTAATATTATAGGAATTAATATAGTTTTGGAGGAAAACAAGGGAAATAAATTAGTGTAGGATTTTATCATAATTAAATATTGAATTTTTAGAAATATCTACATGATATATTATTGAAATCTTATTAATATGTATACCGTTATTTGTATTTCATTATTTTTAATTGTTCTCTATATAAATCCACTTTCAGGTTTCCTGCCGCAAACGACAGATAAATTTTTAATAATGGCCATGGAAATCTCGGATCCAACTCTTTCTACACCAAATTTGAATACATTGTGGAAATCTTCTAATCCAGATCGAATAGCTGATCATAAGTACGATTATTTTAACACATTAAGTGCCAAACCTATTTTGGTACTTAACTGAATATTGTGGATTAGATAAAATCCACAATATCCAGTTTCTTTAATATACTCTCAATGATCTATTCAAAGTTACATTAAAATTTCATGTACTTAGGTGTATTATTTGGGATCTCCAGCTAAAAATGTATCAAGGGAATAAGATTATTTAAATGTCAGACAATATTGATTAATGTAGTCTGAAGGAATATTATACTGCCAATCAACTGTAGCTGCTGTGTCTGATTGAAAAGTATAAAGTCACTGGTGGTTGATATGAACTTAATGAAGCAATATTTTAACATATTATGTTCTTGATATTTAAAGTTTAAAAATTATTTATTAGCATGGATGTTTAATGATAATTTTGTGACTCACTAAACATTTCTTTTCTTTTTTAATTTTAAATAATCTGTTTATATGAATTGTTTTCATACATTTCATCTGTATAATTTCTGTATCATTCCTTTCAGAAGTTAAAAGAATAATAATTATAAAAGTATTTATGTGTTCAGTATCTGTTTTATAAATCATTACAAACTGATATGAAAAATATAATAAAAATTAATTATATAATATGTATATATTTGTAAAACCTAAAAGAGTATAATAGTATGTCTCGCTTAAAGTTGTTAAAAGATATTGGATGGAAAATAGTTACTGAAAACGAAAATGTTGAATGTTTTTCCCCTTTTTCTCATAATATTCTGATTGTAAAGGAAGCTTGATAAAAAGATAAATTTCACTTACAGTGGTATTTTTTATATAAAGCTAAAACTTTGCTGCTATAACTGCGGCTGGTTTGTCTTCCATAATCATTATAAAAACTCAAGATTTTTATTCACTTACTTTCTTAAAATTTACAAATTATGTATACATTCATTGTTTTATAGTTCCTTCTTATTCTCCATGCTTTTTAAAGTAATCTTATTTTTATGACATTTTTCCACCCTATATAGGCTGAAATGTGTGCTGAAGAAGGATGAAGAGCCTTCCATTAAAGAAGAATCGGAAATTGAAAAATCTCTGAAAAACCTTAATAATGTCATTTCTAACCTTGAAACAAAGGTAAGCTTTTGTGTGAACATTTGTGTTAAAAACTATATTCATTCTGAAAATTTAGTTTGTAAGGGTGTCATTTATAACACTAGTACACATGTGGCATTTGATTTACAAAATAAATTATTTGAGTTTTTATTTTTTGCTATACAATTCAAAATTTTAATGAATTTTGAGACAGGAAGTATTTTTAAGTATTTCCTTCTGTATGAATCTGATCATGGTAGTAGAATGACTACAATATTTGCCAAGAACATAAGAATGTTACAGTTGTTAATAATATAACTTATTGTTGGTTTGAATATTCTGAAATTTCTGGTAGATTTTATAGACAACAACACTTATTTGAACTTCCATCGATTGCTTCTGAAAAGAATTTTTCGTTAAGCCATAGCAAATTTCCCAAATCCAATACATCAAGGATTTAATATAATTTTTGTCAATGCATTATATATAATGCTTTAGGTTCCTCCCAAAATTCCATTCTTACTTAATATAATGTCAAACTTAACCAGAATTATTAGTACAGAATCCATATTATGGATTTTATATCATTCTTAAATTGTGCTATTAATCCATTAATGCCAAGCATTTTGTTTATAGAACAGTTAAATTTTACTTCTTTTGGTACAATTGAGTTTATTCCAATTATTATTTATATTTTGATTAACAAGTTAATATGCATTACTAAAATCCTTTGCAATTTTTAAATGTTATATACTTTTATTACCCAAACTGTGAAAGCAATATTTTTTTTCCTCTTTGATTTGTTTTCTAGGTAATATGGGGAACAATTAAGCTTTTTAAAA
Source organism: Argiope aurantia (assembly GCA_026543865.1). Lineage (NCBI taxonomy): Eukaryota > Metazoa > Arthropoda > Arachnida > Araneae > Araneidae > Argiope > Argiope aurantia. The sequence goes on along the minus strand of JAPMOR010100651.1, from coordinate 47,123 downwards.
TATTGTATCATACTTTAAAAATTTTATATATTAAATCTTCAAAAAAAATCAAATAATTTTCTTCCAGATTTTAGTAATTTTTCCTTAAAAAAAATTCTGAATTTGGCTATACTCAGCAATTATGTTGATTTTTAAGAGAAAGTAATCTAAATATGTTTTAAATTAAGTTTTGTATTAATGGATTGACCTGTAAAGTAAGATTGCTTCTTTTTAATGTTTTATTTAATGGGAATATTTTGAAAATGGAGGTTTCTTGGAGTGTTCTTACTTTATAATATAATAAATGCACTGAAGGGAGATTGATATTAACTGGTTTGCAGTTTTAAAGTTTTTGTCAAACACTGTCAAATCTCAATTTATAATCCTTTATCCCTTTTGATTTATTATTTGTATGAGTCAACTACTTTACATTTCAAAGTTAAAACTTATTGTATTTATTGAACTAGATATTTTAAAGAACAAAATAGTAACTCGAATATAAAAGATAAAAAATATATTGCATGAAATTATAAAAACAGTATGTCCATGGTAATTTATATGACCAGAAATATAATAATTTAATTAAATTTACTGCACCTTTTATAATTTTGTTTCCAGTTAATAATTTTTTTTTATATATATTTTATCTATCGAAAAAGTTTCTTATTTCGTATGTATTTTCTACATTTAGATTCAAACTTTGGATGCCCAGCAAAATTCGATTCTTTTCAAACAGACTATGCAGCTGTGTCTTACAGTATTGTTTATGGCCATATTCTTAGGCCATATATTTGTGCATTCAGATTCTTTTTGGCCTTCCATATTGGATAAATATTTTTGAATCATTGTTCCCAATTATTTTTATATATTTGTACACTAAAATTTCATGTTAAAATGATAAATCTATGATTATTTGTTTTGCCTTTATGTGTTTTTGTAATTTGTATGTAAATAGCCCATATACCTTCTAGTTAAAATCACAAATGAAATTGACAAATCTATCGGGGATTAAGGTTACATTCATTTAATATTCCTTCTCTGTCCATAATTGCATGGCAATTCCATATTTGTAAGTAATTTGTATCAAATTTTTGAGAGCTTTTGAATGACTTCCAATAATTTATTGTTTTGTTAACTGTATCACAGACATGCCTTGTACAGTGTACCGTATTACAGGATTTTGGTTAATGAACTGTTATTTTAGACAGTTTGCACTGTTAATCATTTCTCGCTAGTTTTAATGGCATCTTCTGATATTAGATTAGTTCATATATTTGTTTAGTATTTTTTAAAGACCAATTTTGCTGTGTGTTTGTTATGTACTTGGCAGTGCCTTTACATTTGTACTTTACAAATTTTTACCTGTTTGTTAATATGTAGTTGTCTCAGAGTTATTTTTTATACTTATGTAATTTTGAAATATATACTGGAATGTGAAGTTTGGATATTTGTCTTTAAAAAAAATCTCATTAGATATTTGCGATAAGCTTTTACTGTTTTTATACTGATTTCTATTATATTACAATAAAGGTATTTTTGCAGATGTCCTTGTTTTCCTTTTACATGTGCATTGTTGTTTTTTTCCTGTTTGTGTAACATTTTGCACCATATGAATTACCTTGATAAAGAAAAAAAGTAATGTATATTTACTTTTAATAATATAAATACTTCTTTCATTAATTATTTTTTCAGAAATGTAAAAAAAAAAAGTATACAAATCCTAATGGTACAGAATAAAGAATACATTAAATGGAGAATTTTTAATGCCTAAAAATTTTTTAAGTACTTAATCACCAATATTTTTGGCTCCTACTTTTTAAGACTGAAATTGAATAATTTTCCTTTAAAAAAAGATTCGTTTTGGTAGATTTTAATTTAAATAAATTCTGCGAAACAATTTTAAAAAATAGTGAAATTAGTCAAATTGGTTAAAATTTATTATTGATATGAGAAATTTGTGCCAATAAAAACCGAGTAACTTTGTATAGTATATCAGTCTTTGAGAAAGACTTTAATTCTTTTCATATTTGTGCTGACAAGAGTAATCTTTTGCCTATATCCAAAATATTAGATAATTTATTTAATGAATTTCCTTTTTTCTATTTCTATCAGATATTACATTTCATTTATAGGAAAATTTAAATGAAAGTCTTCAGCATTTTGTGCTTATTTCTTAATTATCTTGATTATTAGATGACTCTAAACTTATTTAAAAATTACTGAGTTTTGTATCCAAAATTAGTTATTTAAATTGTAAATTATTATATTGCACTTTTTTTTGCACCAAAATTATTGGTATATAGATTTGTTGGGCAGGACTTAATTCACTTCATTTTTTCTGATGAATATGAAAAGAAAATGTCTGTTATTGGATATGTATTAGCGGCATCGTGTAGCATTTGTCATAATCGTGCTATTTTAATACACTGTAATTTCCTTTTTAAATGTAGTGTGAAAAGAAAAATTACTATTTTAGGTAAATATCCCGTAATAGTTAAGAAGTGAAATGAGCACGAAAACATATTTCAAGCCAATATCCATTGAGAGCATTGCTTTAATGTCAAACAATTCAAACATAGATTAATAATCTTATTTTTATTAATAATCTTATTTTGGTTTGAATACAGATTAATAATATTATTTTGTGAAAACTCTAATCTTCCTATTCTAAATCCAAAATGAGTTACAGAGGTTTAAATTTGAAAATATATTACATTGTGTTTTGGAACATGTGATGTTTTATTTTTTTGAAAAAATCAGTATTTCTGATTTTGAAGAAACTAAGGATAGTTCATTCAAGATTATTTTCTCAGATTGTAAGGAAGATGGTAATTTTTGTATGGTATCTCTATTCAACTTTGGATCATCTTGATGTCGTAAGAGGTGTTCATTCAAATTTTAAAAACTCCTTTGTAATGATGGAAAAGTAAATATGTTTTGGGATCAATAAAGTAAATTTTCTTTTCATTTTGTGGATTAAAAGTTTATTCTTGTAAGAAACATTAAAATTTTTCATAAGCATATATCAACTTATAATTTAATATATAGTATTGTGCAATATCTTAATTGTAAAGTAGTAGAATCTTTAGAAAGCTTCCTATTTACAATGCTTTTCTTCCGAGATTACTTTTTAATCATAAGACTTTTTTTTTTCGTTTTTTAAAGATATTTCATGTATATTATTACTAAGGTATTTTATGTATGATTGCACTGTTACTCCTTGAAGATCAAGAAACTCGCATAAATATTCTCATTATTGATATAATAAATAAGCAATCTTTCATTCTTTAAGCAATCAAGTGCAGTTGCTAGCAATGATATATTTGGTCTATTCAAAACTTATACATCTAGGCAGTGAACAACTAGAGTAATAGTGAAAAACCTATCACCATTTATGATATGGCTGGAATTGGCCACTGAATTTGATTTCGAATAATAATGTTATAAGTTTGATTGCCTTTAATAAGAATAATTTTACTGATAAATGTTTGCTTTTAGATAATAATCCGTTGTTCATCTCGCATATGAATTTAGCCATTTTCAATTTGTCATCAGACTTTTGCCTGAAATTTTGTCTGTCTAAATATACCATCAACCTTCCCAGTTATTCACCTTAAAAATGTGAGTGTTTTCTCCCCCCCCCCCAAGAATAGGAGCAAGTAAAGGAAAACCAAAATTTATCATATGTAACCTTGAAAAGGTAGCTTTAATAAGCATTCAAACCTAACAATATCTTCAAAAGCTAAAAAAAATTAAAAAGGGTTCAAAAGAAACTGCTTTTATAAATAAAAAATAAATTCTGAAAGTAGTGATTTTTTTTAATTTCAAATTGGAAAGTTCAGTGAAAATATTTCTCATGCATTAAATAGTAGCATAATGAATGTATTCTAAAAAGAACCAACTTATTTACAAGACTACAAAGAATTTTAAAAACTATGCTGAAATCTTAAATTTTGATACACAAAAAATAACTGTTAAATTATTTTATATGAATAAAAATAATTTCCTCGTTTATGTTTGTTTCCGTAATATATTGAGATCAAATATACAACAGTGTCCAGTCAAAAATTATGTCATTATGTAGTGCCATTGACCACTATATAAGATTTAATAAAAAAAAATTATAAGTGCAAACCTAAATAACTAAAATCAGCACATGCATTAGAATTATGAACTCGCATACAAAGTCAATAAAAATATTGCCGCATTGAAGAAAGACAGTCGAATCTCCATAGCCGAATGGTCATGGCACTGGTCTCGTGATCAAGAGACCTGGGTTCGAATCCCGCTAGAGACAATGCGTTTATTAGTATATGTAAATACTTAATTCCTTGATTTTATGTTTTCCTTTATTTCATGTTCCAGAAGATACTGGATATTTCTTTAGTTTACCAGACAAGTGTTCTGGACTTTTCTTACTGTCTCCAGAAGAGTATTCTGGAACTTTCTCTGCTTGTATAAAAGCAGAAGATTTGTCAGTTACTGTGTTCAGAGTTCAGTTAATAAATTGGTTTAGCTCTACCTCTTGTGTGTATCATTGAGTTCTATACTATAGTTCTATGTGACAATATTGTCAGAATGGCAGTGTTGTGCAACTGTCAAATTTTAGCTCTGTGTTATATAGAAATCATTTACTCATGTTGTTGTATTAAAGAACTCTTGACTATATCTAAGCATGCTTATCTGCAAAAGCAGGCCTTTTTCAAAAAGAAGCTTTAAATTAAGTTTTTGATGCAATATTTCTTGATTAAATTGATCAAAAATACTATTTGTGAAAGCAGATTACAAGAAATCCTTTTAATACCATTTATCTGAAAAGGATTTCATTGTCTGTTTTATCATATAAATTTAAATATAAGAAAAATATATCAATTTAATGCAATGCAAGTGAAGGCAGACTGAAAAAATTAAATATTTTTATCATTCATTTTTGATAATGGCAATAAAGAATCATATTTGCCTTTGCAGGTCTTATCAATCTCATTCTCTATTCTATCGTTTATTGGGAAATAGGGAGTGACGGCGTTTGTTCTTTTTTTCCTGTTTTCTCATAATTTATAGTCACTAATGTGCTCTTGCAGAGAAATCGGAACCGTAGAAAATATCTTATTTGTTATCTTAAATATAATACAGTACATGACCAACTTCGAGTAAAGGAATTGTCCCACCTTCCATAGAGTGAATCCATTAGTCTGAATTGTTAAACTGAAATTGTCAGCTTTGTTACATTCTTGGGTGGTGGTTGTTATCAGTTTCCTGAATAAAGTACTTCCAAAACCTTGGAGCTACTACTGCCGTATCAACAGGCCCAAAATGTAAGTACTAGATTTTAAATATTTAATTAAACATTTTAAAAATCTTTATACTAACGGTTCATTACAGCTGAGGATTTTATAACTTCTTCAGGAATGGATTATAAAAATTGTATAGAGAAAAAGTGTTTTTTTTTTCTTCTTTTTTTTCCCCCATTTGCAAATGAACACCATCAAAGCTACAGATGCTAGGCTTGTAGCATCATAGTTATATTCATTAGTGTAGCATTTTTATTAAATATCTGTCTTAGGAATTATTTGGTTCGTGATTGTATTTAATTTTATTAAATCCCCCTAGCATATTTTCATGTCCATAATTGGTCTATTTTTAAGGATGAAAATGTCACAGGCATTATAGTCATGTTACTTTGATAATCTTGCGTATGTTCTGTTCATTGTGTATATGAACCGTTATATTGAAAGGAAAGAATGATTATATATATATATAAAGCTGACTACCATTGCCAGCATCTCTTTGGTAATATGTTCTAATTCCAATTTAACATTATAAACCCTTGACTTGAAAACGATATCAAAACATATTTTGAAATCTGATTATTCAAGACAGTCTCACTATATTTAGAACTCTTATTTTAGCGGAATGATGCGACTGTTGATTTCCGAAGTATTTTAAATAAAAGCTCCTGAAAAGGCATGATGTTATTACTTGCCATAACATACAAAATGACAAATATATCATTTTATTATGAGTTTTTAAAAAGGTGCGAAATGTTATACAGTGAATTTCTTTCAGTAATTGCCCTCTTTTCATTCTCGTTAGTTAATTTAATCTTAACTATTACTAACTTAATCGTAACTATTACTAACTCTTAGCACTATTTTTATTAATTTCATTATTTAAAAAACTTTATAACAACTCAGAAATTAATTCTAGAGTAGCTTAAAATTTTGAATATTTTTATAACAGGGTGCGTAGCGTCATGAAAAGTGCTCAAATTTTAAAACCATTCTTAAGCACCTTAAAAGTATTTAATTTTGAAAAAAAGGTCCTTAAAAAATACTTAACTTTCCCGAGAAGTGCAAAGGCAGCATTTTATTCGTTTTGTTTCCCCATTCATTGAATACAATAATTTGAAAATATAGCCGTACAAGCTTGTTTGCCAGATGTATCAAGAAAGGAAACGAAGGAAAGGAAAGAATTCGGAGAAGGAATCCAGGTTGAAATAGGTCCAGGGATGCCAACACATATTAAAATAACGCTCTTGATACTTTTTTTTTTTTTCGATCCTCTTTTGTAAACAATGCGCATTGCTCCTTACTGAATACTGGAAGAGGTAGTACGAAATATGTACTGTGCCACACTTGTTGTGGCTCAAAAAAACGTTCGAAAAATTTAAGAAAAAGAAAACCAAATTTTTTAATGTTAGATGTTGAAGAATTTGTTTAAGTTATGCCAAGGTACTTTTTATGTGTTAAAGAAGAATACGCAGATTGGTCAGATTAATGGCAAACAAAAGTACAGCAAGATGAATTCGGTGCACCAAACATATATCGAACAAGGTAGTAGCTGCCCTAAAAACTCTTATAGTGAAGCCTCTTTAGTACATTACATATTCGATTATCTTTCCTTTTAATGTGTTGTTTGGGAGCAATCCCTTCAACGACTTATTAGTTTGATTTTAATATATTATACTGAAATGTAATTAACTGCGGAGTGTAATTATATTAGTCGATCACTTAAAATATAGTATGTTGAGATTTTAACTTGAAGCCATAAGTTTTCAATGATCGTCGTTTCTTTCGCGGTGTACTTTTTAAATAGCCTCATCCATTTGAAAATTATTATTTGTTGGACCAATCTAGCCATATTTTAGTTTTTACCAAGGGGAAAAAACTGCTAGTTCTGGTTTTTAAAAATTTTAACGAAGTAATAAAAAAAAAGTTTATCTAACCTTTTATTCTTCGGAATTTAGATACTATAATTTTATAATGATTTTTCTTTTTTTTATATATCTTATAGAATTTTCTTCCCAATGAAATCTTCCTTTACATATAAAGGCTTGTCCTGACTGAGAAAGCAACATAAAAATTAAAGTTGCGAGCATGCAATTTGGAACGTTACTTCTTGAGTATTAGAGGCCCAATAAGAATAAATATTTCAAAATTTTAGAAGTTCAATTTAAAAAATTAGAATTTTAATGCTTTGTCACTGTAACATCAAAGCATCACTGCACAAATATTTTTTTGCATTATTTTAAAAGTTTAAAAATGGCTTTTCTTTTATACCAATTTTGTTTGAATGAGTTCATTTTCCCCTTCAGTTTTAGTAATTTTTGAAAAATCAGTTTTGGAATAATTTATAAACAATGATTTTTATTATAATGGAACTCAAAAATATATCATTGCTTTTTTTTATGCATTTAGTCACGATTTTTTTACCGCTGTTAAAATCGTGAAAAAAAGGGTGAAATGCTTTCTTTGCTTTAATTTAAACTTGATTAAAATTTTAAAGCAGTTCATTGAATAATTTTTGCATTCAAAACTTTTATTTTTCAATGTCCAGATTCTATAATTCTAAAACGATTATTCCTTTTATATATATATATATATATCTTATAGAAATTTTGTTCCCAAAGAAATCTCACTTTACATATAAAGATTTATACATATTGACAGAGCAGTGCGCAGCATAAACAATTTAAGTAGCAGCATGAAATTTGGCAAGTTATTTTGGGGATATTAGAGATCCACTAAACGTGGATTTTTCAAAATCGTAATTTTCTATATCTATATCTATACTTATAATAAAGCTCAATGTGTGTGTGTGTGTGTGTGTGTGTGTGTTGGCGCTCTACAGGCCAGACCATTCAACCTACAGCTACCAAATTTGGCACGTGTACACCTTGGAGGCCGGGAATGTGCACCTGGGGGTTATTTTTTCGAATTTTTAACTAGAATTTTATTTATTTAAAAATTAAGCGAAATTTTGACGTTTTTCTGCTATAACTTCCGAAATTATTACCGCAAAAAAAGATTTTTACATGAAGTTAAAGATCAAAAATTTATTAATCTTAATCTAATGTTAATTTATTAATCTAATGTTTTAATCTTAAAATTAAATTTCTATTTTTAATGAATTTTTAAATAAATATTTTAACTATGTTTTTCAATAATTTTTTTCGTAAAAAATAAAAATTGAAATTAAGCACGTTTCGCATTCATGGGAAAAAATCAGCTTTTTTCAAAGTGTTGCCATCACATTGATTAAAGCTCCAACTAAAATTAAATTAAATCTTTTTGGAAATGAAATCTGCAAAAATATAATTTTCGGCACGTGTATGTAGGAAATGAAACAAATATGAAATGTTATTTTTTCTAAAAAATAAATTCAAGAAAAATTATTTTATGATCTATGAAGATATAAACAAACTTATGGCATTTATTGATGGAATAACTCATATATTTTCCTTTTCAGGTTTGAATTTTTACTTTTGTAAATATCGTCTGCGCGTGTTTTTAATTTCAGATAATTTCATTTTCCAGTCTAAATATCTGTACTTTTCTAAATATCGCCTGCTTATTAATTGAATTTTTCTCTCTTTTGTCTTTGGCAACTATTGAAATGTTATGTTTACTTTTGATGTGTTTGATGTAGTACTTTTGTATGTGATGTTTTATTCGAGCGGATATTAAGGAGAATGCATACAGCACAAGAGAAAGCACATATTTTATGGTAGTCATAGTTAATTTCCAATCAACTAAATCACTGACTTTTAAAATTCAATTTCCAATAACTTAAACTGGCTGATTTATGAAAATTTGAATATCACTATTCAATAAAAAAAAGATAATTTTAGATTTTCCATCGATCGCTTCAAAGAAAATACGCCAATCAGCGCGCAGGTTTCTCAAGATTAATTGGCCTAAGATTATGAAAATGTTGAGTTTTTCAATATTTTGAACATTTAAAACTTCATAAATAAGTCTTAGTTGATCGTAGAAAATAGAAACATTCATTCATTTATTTAAAATTTGGTGTGTCCAGAATATTTCTCAGAATATGATACCTTACAGCATTAAATTTAGACTTCATAATTTTTGAAATATATTTATAGGCCGGAACAAAATATTATTATTGATTTCATTTCAATCCTTTTGAAAGCAAAACTAAAAACTGAATTTTATGCTGAAACTGAGAAATTTTTGTTGAATTATTGTTTGAGATATTACATAAATGATGAAAAATATTTTGTAGTTCACATAAGACTTAAATACCGAGCTATTCTGTTGGCAATACTCATATTCAATAATAATAATAATAAATAAATAACAATAAAGATGATAATTAAAATAAAACGCTTGGTTTTATTTAAAAAAATATCTTTATATTAATTGCAATTTGATCTTTTCCACTTTAAATTAAAGTTGAAGTTTTACCGGAAATGACAACAAATTAGCAAAATATATATAGTAAATTGAACGAAACGATCTAAACAACAGTATAAGTTTGGTATGACTATCAAAACTTGAAGATTAAAAATGTTTTGTTTGAGAATCTATTAAGAGACCAGTTACTTAAAATATTTAATTGAAAATTGTAGCGAGCGGTAATACTGGCGAACCGGCTGGTCGCCAAAGGCCGCTAGTAAACAATAAAACAGAATTGTAACATGTTTTCGCCATAACGTCAAAGCATATCCACGCACAAAAATTATTTTAACGCTCTTTTAAAGGCGTTAAAATACTAGCCTTTAAAAAATAGCTTTTCAGTTATATAATTTTTATTTGATTGAATGCTTTTTTTTTTTTTTTTTTTTTTTTTTTGTTATTTTTTTAAAAATTTACTTTTTTCTGCAATTTTTAAAAGCTTTTTTTTTTTTAATGATGAAGTTCAAAACAATATCATTGCTTGTTTGAATCGTCACGTCGCGTTATTGTTACGGTGGTTAATGTCATAATCTAAGAAAAAAAAATAATGCTTTCTTTGCGTTTATACTTACAAACATTGAAAGCAGTTCATTAAATGAGGTTCTCCATTTGATGAGTTTTATTAAATTTCGATGCAATGCGGCATATTGTCACATGATGGCATAAAAAAACTTTAAAAAAACTTCAACTGACATTTATTATTTTCATTTTGCTTCTAACTACAGAACTGGCCATTTTTTTTTAACTTTACGAATTTGTTTCCTTATTTATGGGAATTAGAAGTAGTTAAAGCATTTTCATTTCTTCTTAAAATATACAATTACATTTTTCTGCAATTTTTTAAAGCTGGAGTAAGAATTTTTTTTTACATATGTCAGTTAAATCATCAGGGTGTTTTTTTTTGTTTGTTTGTTTGTTTTGTAGTATGACCATTTCTGAACACTGCTATTCGTTTCTATGAAAAAATGAAATTCATTTAGAACATGGCATTGTAATGTCGTCAATTTCATGGCAGTTTTGCCGATCTTAGGATAATAGCCATTCCGAAATACTTAGTTCTTATCTTTATAAAACTACATCTAAAATTTCTAAATATAACGAGTTGGTACAGGAAGAAATTTGCACTTTCCATCCCAACTATGTCGAACCTTATTTGTTGTTACTTTTGTAAAAATCAAATATAAACTGTTTGGTCATGCTATGCTTCTATATCAGCGTTGAGATTTTAAAATTTAAAAACTACACATTTAAACTTAATTCTTAAAAAAAATCAATAAAAATTATGCATTATTGTAAAACAGAAAATATTATATGCTTAGAAAATACGCAGGTTTACATATATGTACATGTACAAAGTGCTTAATTTTTTTGGTTAAAGTGCTTAAAAGTACTTAATTTTTACAGCAAAATTCTGAAATTAATAAAGTTTCGGACATTTTTAAAATTTGAATTTTTTCATTCTTTTTATATAGACAGAAGACCAAGGAAGACAATTGCAATGAAATAATTATTTTAATCTTTATAGTTTACAATAAAATATTACAAACTATAAAGATTAAATAATAAGAGTAGCATTTTATAATTTTTTCCTGTGATAAAAAAATTTCAAGAAAAAAAGAAATACCTGTATAGTAACTCAAGAAGGATACTGTAATTATTATTACACTTGTCAAATTATTTAAAAAATTAACAATTTTCAAAAATCTTATATTTTATTAATATTATATAAAATTTTAAGAGATAATATTCTAAAAGATTTCGGAAATTTCTTTAATAATCATTAATCTGTATCATTGTATTGCATGAATAAAATTTGTAATTTATTGCATTTTGAACCATGATTCAATAATATGTGGTTCTCATTTGTGCACTGGTTTTGGAGCTATCCCACGAACCACATACTGAAGAGATTTTACTCTGTTTATATAGAAAGGGAGATATAAAAGAGAAAAAAAAATTCATTCTATACTTTTTTACTGAAATTGCCTTATTTATATCATAGAAGTCATATTATATCATAGAAGTTATATCATATATTATTTATATCATAAGCAGTACTTTATCACCTGATTGAAAAAGGAAAGAAATGTATTTCATAATCACATAAAAAATAGCTAAATAGTATAAAATCGTTTCATTAAAGGTTTCCAACACGGAAATTAAAATTGGTTCAAAACAAATAATAAAATCATAAATAACTCGTGCAGAGTATAAATGCAAAAAATAATTTCTTAAAAAAACATACATTGAAGAAAAGTCATACAAAACAAATAAACCAATTCACAACTAATAAAATTGCCATACTAAAAGTGTAAAACTTATAAAAACAGTATAAAACGATTTTTTTTCAGTTATCGAACTCTACATATTTATTCAATGTATGTGAAATGCATGACATATTTATTCAATGCAAAATGTGAAATGATCAGAAGAAAAGCAAATCAAGTCAAAATAAAAATGCAAAACATTCATAGGATTTTTAATTACAAATGACGTATTGTTTAAAACCTTCAGATAAAAAATTCGGAATTATTTGAATCTTATAAATCTTTTGAGCTCTGAAGAGATAAAGAGAGATTTAGATGAAGTTTTTAAAGATCGAAATGCCATAAAAAGAGCTTGATTTTCATGCGTACCTAATGCTTCACACATTGCTCCAATGAAAGTAAAATTTCATTATGCTAAACAAATTTCACAATACAATCTTCTCAAATCCACAGTGAATTCTATTTATTTTCTAAAAGCATTCATTTTAAATATAAATTTTAAGAAATTATTTCTTTTCACTATGTATTGAATTTTTTGTCCCAAAATAATAATGCTTTTTATGCTTATCCGTTTTAAGTTATTTTTGAAATTATCATTAATTTTGCATACAATAACAGGATTTACTTTTAAATTATGCAAAATCAGATAAGTATTCACTTCTATGCAGGAAAAAAATAGCTTACCATTCGTCGAAATTTGTTTTAAATTCAAATTCCAGTTTGATGCTGTGTACATTCATTTAATGCTTCACTATTTCTAAACAACTGCACAATAATCACTATGGTATCCTTTAAAGGGATAAAATGCAGCTATATGGAATGTGCATATTCAATGGCACCATCAAACTTATCTCATGGCATAGACTAGAATTTCAATAATGCAACTGCATGTGTGCTGTATTTTAACCAGAAGAACGTATTCCCGTAAATTTTTCAGATAAGTCCCACAACTTTTTAGCTTTAACATCATCTCTAGCCGATCTTGATACCCAAGCAGGCTTGCAATCAACAAAATATTGTCCTGTCGTATCTTTGACTTCGTCGGAAACCGCTAAATATATAGATGTTTGAGCCCCACTTTTGCTGTCTTTCAAAAATATGTAAATTACAGGTATAATCAGATATGTAATGAACCACTGAGCATTTCTTGCAATAGCTGTTTTCACTCCTCCTGGGTGTAGAGCATTAACTGTCACGCTAGTTCCCTCTAATCTTTTAGCTAGTTCTCGAACGAAAAGTATATTCGCCAATTTTGTACTGCAGTACACCCAGTACGGATGTCTTTCGAATTTTTCACAGTTAAGATTGTCCAGATCTAATTTTGCCCAGTGATGTGTGACGGATGATACGACTATTATTCGAGATGGTGCCGATTTTTTCAGCAAGTCCAACAACAGATTCGTTAACAAAAATGGTCCAAAATGGTTCGATGCGAACTGCAATTCCAAATTGTCTTCTGTTAAATACTTCCCAGGTTTTGGTGTCATTCCAGCGTTGTGTATCAATACATCTAACCTCTTCTCTGAATTTATAATCTCCGAAGCAAAACGTCTGACGGAATCTAAGGATGATAAATCCAGATGTCGAACAACAACATCATAATTTCCAGTGGATTTGATGATAGACTTTGCTGCCTTTTGTCCACGCTCCAAGCTTCGACAAGCAAGAATAACTCGCCCCTTACGAGCTGCTAAGTCTTTTGCTGTTTCGAATCCTATTCCAGAATTGGCTCCAGTAACTATTATAACCTTCCCTTCCATAGAGTTTTTGCTTCGACATATTCCAGCAGATAAAATTACGTAGAATTTCAATACTAATAATATTAAAGGCAACACCAATAATATTAAATACATCTTTCGAATCTGTGCGGAAAGAGGGACTGATTCAAACCTTCATTAGTCTTAAAAGTGATGCTTCTGAAAAACCTAATGAGACTTGCCAGCAGGCTTTTCAAGGTCCGCATATTTCATAGTAAACACTTTCACAAAGTTAGTATGTAGCAAATATCTTACGCAATCGCCCTTCCGCTTGCCGCCCCGAATAAGAAACCTGCCTAAAACAACCTATTCCTTTAAGTAAACTCTTTTTAGGTCAACTGTAAGTCAAGTTCTATTTGCAGTCAGTGAAAAGCTTCGAATCTCAGTGGTGAATTAAACGAGAAAGCACTCGAGCAGAAAATGGGACACCTCTTCATAGGTGGTACAAGAATCTTCCTCACAGGTGATTGACAGATCCCACGCTGGAGAAAAAGTCACTTCCTTATTCTTTTTAAAAAAATATTTACTTTACATTTAGAAATTAATATCAGAATCTCAACTTGTCTTATAATTCATCCAAGGACATCTCAAAATAATTAGCGAATAGTTTCGGTCCTTGAATTGTTTTTTTACGATTTGTTTTTCAGAGGCTATATTATAACTTATCTCTTGTTTATTTTTTATATATTTTCAATGTGATATATTTATGACATCTGATAAGCTTATTCATTCAGAAGTTTCCTTTGTTAACAATAATTTCTATGTTAACAAAGGAAATTATTTTATTATTGCTATCATAATAAAGCTGTCCACGTGTGTTGCAGAATAGAATGCGAGAAACCTTCATCTATATCAATATCTATACTTATAATAAAGCTCAATGTGTGTGTGTGTGTGTGTGTGTGTGTGTGTGTGTGTGTATGTTGGCGCTCTACAGGCCAGACCATTCAACCTACAGCTACCAAATTTGGCACGTGTATACCTTGGAGGCCGGAAATGTGCACCTGGGGGTTATTTTTTCGAATTTTTAAAAAGAATTTTATTTATTTAAAAATTAAGCGAAATTTTGGCGTGTTTCTGCTTTAACTTCCGAAAATATTACCGCACAAAAAGCATTTTTACATCAAGTTAAAGATTAAAAATTTTTCTTTTAAAGGATACCAATTTTTTAACCTTAAAATTAAATTTTTATTTTTAATGAATTTTTAAATAAATATTTTAAATATATTTTTCAACAATTTTTTTTCGTACAAAATAAAAATAAAATTTAAGCAGCTCGAGCACGTTTCGTATTCATGGGAAAAAATAAGCTTTTTTCAAAGTGTTGAGATCACATTAATTAAAGCTCCAACTAAAAATAACTTAAATCCTTTTGGAAATAAAATCTGCAAAAATATAATTTTCGGCACGTGTCTGTAGGAAAGGAAACATATGAAATATTATTTTTTCTAAAAAATAAATTCAAGAAAAATTATTTTATGATCTTTTACACTCTCTATATTATTAATCCAATAAATCAGTTTTTTTAAAGGCAAGTTTTGTTTAATATGAACAGGATATCCATTCAAATCAGGGCCACACAGCTAATTTGTAAACCTTTAGTAAGACACAGATCTGCTAAAATGGTCTAAATAGAAAATGATTATATTTTATGTAACTTGATTCAATAAATGCTCTAATAAATAACGAATTTTTGATTTTAAATAAAGCTTCTGCTGTGGAAATCACGAATAACAAAATATTCTTGAAACACTAATATTTTAAATAAAAAGAGTTAATTTCCAATCAACTAAATCAATCACTTAAACTGACTGATGTGTGAAAATTTGAATATCACTATTCAATAAAAAAAGGATAATCTTAGATTTTCCATCGATCGTTTCAAAGAAAATACGCCAATTAACGCGCAGGTTTCTCAAGATTAATTGGACTAAGATTATGAAAATGTTGAGTTTTTCTAAATTTTTAACATTCAAAACTTCATAAATAAGTCTTAGTTGATCGTGGAAAATAGAAACATTCATTCATTTATTTAAAATTTGGTGTGTCCAGAATATTTATCAGAATATGATACCTTACTGCATTAAGTTTAAACTTCATAATTTTTGAAATATATTTATAGGCCGGAACAAAATATTATTATTGATTTCATTTCAATCCTTTTGAAAGAAAAACTAAAAACTGAATTTTATGCTGAATCTCAGAAGTTTTTGTTGAATTATTGTTTGAGATATTACATAAATGATGAAAAATATTTTGTAGTTAACGTAAGACTTAAATACCGAGCGATTCTGTTTGCAATACTCACATTCAATATTAATAATAATTAATAAATAACAATAAAGATGATAAATAAAATAAAACGCTTGGTTTCATTAAAAAATATCTTAATATTAATTGCAATTTCATCATTTCCACTTTAAATTAAAGTTGAAGTTTTTCCGGAAATGACAACAAATTAGCAAAATATATATAGTAAATTGAAAGAAACGATCTAAACAACAGTATAAGTTTGGTATGACTATCAAAATTTGAAGATTAAAAATGTTTTGTTTGAAAATCTATTAAGAGACCAGTTACTTAAATATTTAATTGAAAATTGTAGTGAGCGGTAATACTGGCGAACCGGCTGGTCGCCAAAGGCGGCTAGTTTTATATAAAGTAACTCTGTATGTTTCAATGAAATTGTTACCACTTAATTCTAGAGACGTAGATGCATTATTTCTATGCTGGAAATAATATGCTCAATAAATAGCATGCCAATATTGTATCTTTTTCGGTGTAAAAATCGTTTACGATATTTTTGTGAAGTCTGTTCTAAATGCTGTTATTCCTTTTTCAAGTAAAGTAACGCAGTATCTGAGTGATGAGTCTTTTTTTTTTTTCTTTTTAATTTTTACCGATAAATATCAATAAATTTAATAGTGACATAGGAAATAAAAGGCTGGAAATTGTGTTTTTATCATCATTTGCGTAGAGTTTTTCGACAATCTTACTAATTTATGTTTCGGAAAAAAGGACAAAGTAAACAATAAGAGACGTTTAAAATTTGTTAATCGATTATTTGAATCAAAAAACTGTATACTAGTGCATTTTTAACTTTAAAAAGAGGTACAGTTAAAGCACTTTCCAATGAATGAAAATAAATCTGATATACTTGATTTTTAGATCAGATATGTTGTAATGAAAAATTTTATAGGAGCTAGGTACCCTTTCCTTCAAGGAATAAACATTCGTGATATCATAGAAATTGTACATTAAAGTGAAATTTCTGTACAAAATTCTTCTCTAATACTTTTATATCTAATATAAATTGAAAAACACAAGAACCAATCTTCCAATTCTCACCACTGGTCCGTTGCGCCTATTTTTATTTTATACAAACATTTATAATCCTTAAACATATTACCAGTGGTTGTTTGTGCTACTACACCTCTCACATTTGAAAAAAATTTCTAAAGAAGCTACATCACTTCTACAATCTGTAGTAGGGTGTGGGGATCAGACCAGTGTCTCCTTGCTGAAATCATTGTGCCAATTTCGCTAATTTTTATTTCATTTGAAAGCTCATAAGGTCTAGACATGCTCTCAATGGTCACATGCCCCTTCGAATTTCGGAAATTAAAACCTTGACACAGCTCCTAATTTTTGAAAAATTGTGCCGAAAGGTTGAGATTAGTTAATTAATCTCACCTCTTTGCGTGCATGGTTAACTAATTAGATTTTTTTTATTTATTCGAGTATAATTACAATAGTAGTTTCATTTGGTGTGATAAGATGTGGATTGAAGTTAATTGGTTACTCAAAGTTAAATGGCAATACTAAATCTAGGTTTAGTAAGATAAAGACTAGTTGCTGAAAGCGACTTATGAAATTTAAAATAAAAACTATTAAATCCTTGGCACGGCATATTGTACGATAAAACTTGTACTTCAGCACTTTGTATGTTTAAGCATCTTTAATATGCACCTCGCATGATCTGTTTCTCACGATCTTAACATCTCTTTGATGTGATTATTTTTTAATCATTTAATTTGACTTTGTAGCTTTTATTATTTTCAATGATGGTAGGATTTTTTGTCTATCCCTTTATATACCTTATATACATGTTTTTTTGTTTTTTTTTTTTTGAAATTCTTATGCATTTTTGTCTTGGGAAAATCCATCTCACTTATCTGGTTTATTGATTTCCATATTGCTTTAGTGTTTTTAGAATTTTCTATTTTTTTTAACTAAACACTCACTAACTGCTAGAGCTTTTATTGAATTGAATTTGAAGTTTCTAATTAAAATGTGTGCAGGCAAATTTTGAACTTGAGATAGTTTCAAACGTCAAAATGAGGTTACCATTTGTTAACATAAACATTTTTGTCTTTCCATTTTTTATATATTTCCGTATTCTTTAAATTGGTGCTCTGAATTATTAAAACTGCATAATTTTCAGATAAATCTACTTTACATAATTAATTCATTTATGCTTCCGAATATTTCTTAACGTGCTTAATTGTTTTGGAAATCATAGTTCTCTTCAAAATTTACTTCATCGAAAGCTTTATTTTTTCCATTACTGATCGTCTCAGGCGACCAATTGGTTCGTCGGGAATATTAGTTATATTTAATTAGTTATATTAATTAATTAATTGTGTGACACTGAAGACGTTTGTTTTAAGCATTTTGCTTATTTCTGTTCACCGAGTACAAAAATCTTACTAATAGAGAATTTAATGGTAATTAAAAATATAAATGCTCAGTTTATCTTTCTTCTAAATTTTGCGATATTGTGGCTTCACTTTTTTATTTGTCTTGTAAACTAAAAAGAAATCCAACAGAATCCTTCTTTAGTTTTCATCCATGGAATAAAATCACGAATTAAATATTTCATGAAACAATGAAAACTTTCTGAATTTCAGGATAACATAGCAATATATTGTAGGAAATTAGAGAAAAAAATATTTATATTATACAGGAAAAATTTGCATTGCTATTAAATTGCAATCTTTAAAAAAAAACAGCTTTTAAATTTTGAAAAAGGTATAAGATTCATTTTTTGCATTAATATTTTATCGCGGAACATATCAAAATTCAGCTTAATTTTGAATTAATTAAAATTCTGATTAAAATTTTTAAACAAATCACTCCGAGATATGCATTTTCACCCTCCAAGATATATATGTGCCAAATCTGAGTGCTGTCATTCAAGCGGTCTAGCCTGTAGAGCGCTAATGCACACACATGTGAGCGCGCACACATTCATTTTAATTACTAATAGAAATGCATGAATAATGTAGCCGAAATAAACACTGTGAAAACAATTATAATTTTGAATTCTTTTGAAAAAAAAAGATGACAAATATTTTTAGCGTAATTGTAAATACCTTTTCAAAACTAATTTTAACAACTATTTTTCAACGAATTTTAAAAAAATCAAAATTAGAAACTTTTAATAAATTTAATGGAAATAGTTTTTTTAGTAATTTAACTCCAACCTTGCAATTTAGTTTCCTTGTGTTGAAACTTTAAATAAAAAACTGTCTTCTATAATTAAAAATATAACGATGAAATATTTAATCAACATGCAGAATGAAATTTTATCAGCTAAATTTGAAACTATATACACCTGTAAACCGAAATTTCATCACTGTAGTTAATTAAAATTATATTTAACATATAAAAAATTCACTCCGAAGTTCACGATCCCATACTTCAAGGTGTATACGTACCAAATTTGGTAGCTGAAGATCAAAAGTTTGGCCTGTGGAATACTAACACATAAAAATTCATTTTTAATGTTAGTAGAGAAAATATCGTGTTCCATCATGTCTTTATGGTCGATATAAATTCGTTATACAAAATGGATGTTTATATTCCGTGTTGTAAACTCATATTTAAGTTGCCACTCATAATAACAAACTAGATTTTGTATTCTTTTTTAAAAATTATTAAAAACTTACGAAAAAAATTAGCTTTCTGTAGTCCGTAAAAACATTTAAGACATTTTTTTTAAATTTTTTTTTATTTTCTCACAAGATTCAAAATTCCATGGTTCAATATATATCATGTATATATTATATATTCAGTGCATTTATGTATTTCGACTGTTAACATAATGCTATTTTATCATCAACATTTTCGTTATATTTCCATTATTGGAAAATTATTCTCATTTCCGCCTTGAATTTTTTTGAATTTGAATTTCCCTGAATATTTCATTCCAAAATCATAATACGCCATATGCCTTTCTGTATATATAAAAAAAACTATGATATAAATTGCTATCAAATAAGTTATTGTTATCTTTTAATTCTATAAAATTTATTTTTCATTTGTTTGTGAAAATCAACTATGTCTCTATTATGATTGAAGTCATTTCCTATACGTTATTTGAATGATTCAAGTCATTTTCTACACTTATATCCGCTATCAAACATTTCTGATAATGAAGTTTTATTAGAAAGAAAGAAATATTGCCTGAAGTAAGAGCATTGAAATAATGTATTAAAGCAATAATTGTGTCTCGAGCATTCAAGATAAATACATATAAGTGAATTATGTAAAGTTTAGAAAAAGCAGAGGTATTTTTTTTGTACGCTACTTAACATTTCCTTTACTGATTCATTAAATCAAACCACCTTAGTTTCTTTGTGATAATTGGAATACATTTGATAAATCTTTTTAAGTAAAACTAAAACATTTATATTTTCGTTAAACCATATGTCTGGCGCAGTTTGACAAGATTGATTCTCCACAGCAATTCAAGCTTCAAAATAAATTTTCTTCAAATTTTTCTCTTAAATATTTTGTTAAATACAAAAGACTTAATGAAGATTGTGAAAGAATTAATTAAATTCTCCATTTCTTTTAGTTAGTTTAAAACTGTTTATCCATTGCGCATGTGCAGTATTGCATAAGAAAAAAAACATGGCTGCACTCAAGATTTGTTTAGTCAACTGAATTTAAAACCTCTAAAACATAATAGAGAAATATATATAAATAAAAAAAATTTATCTTATGAATATTGAAAAATAACTCCTTAATATGAAAATTGTTTTGATGTTTCTTGTTAATTAACAATTAATTCACAACTTGATTTCTTATTTTTAATTATTGATATAAATTCGTCTTTAAAAATGGATGTCTTTATATCCCATTTTGTGAAAGCATATTTAAATTGCCACTCATAATAATCATCTAGATTTTATATCATGCCTTAAAAATTATTAAAAACATAATGAAAAAATTGGCCTTCTGAGGCTTATAAAATTATTTGAGACAATTATTTTTATTTTCTGACAAGATGCGAAATTTTAAAATTCCATGGTGCAACATATTTATATATTATATATTCATAAAAGTGAATCGGCGCATATATGTGTTTCGATTGTTAGCAAAATATTATTATAATTTTTTTAATATTTTCACCTTGTATTCTTCTGAGCTACAATTACTTTAAACATTTCATTCCAAAATTATATTATGCTATATGCCTTTCTGCATATCAGATGAAAAACTATGATAGAAATGTCATCAAATAATTTTTTTTCATCTTTTAGATTCCATAAAATTGATTTTTCATTTGTTTGTTGAAATCATCTATATATTTATGAATTCGAAAAGTGTATAATTCTATGCATTATTTAATACATAAAAAGTATTAAATAATATATTCTATATAAATATTTTATAAACGTTAATTAATAAATAAAAGCATCATCAAGTTGTATTCTTTTTATGAAGCCAAATTAACAAAATGTAACCTAATTTGATGTTCAGAAATCAGCGTAATTTTAATTACGATTTGTCCTCGAAGCAAATTTTAAAAATGAACACACCTTTAAAACACAATAGATAAAATGAAATGTTATAATTATATCTCAAAATAATGTCTTTTTTAAGGTATTTAATAATAAAACTATCTTAATAAGTATCAAAAATTCTAAGTAAAAATTTTCATTAACAAAAAGAAGTTGCACAAAGAATATAAAAAATATCTTCGTTTTTATCATACCGGCATATTATCAATGAAATTTTAAAAATCCTTTTATGTCAAGCCGCTGTTTCTTAAGGATGAACTGCTGAAAAAGTAAATTCATGTTTCTTCATTAAAATATTTCTGTTTATTTTTTAGTTTCTTGCAAAAAAAGTCCATTCTCAAATTCGCATAGAAATAACTCTAACATATATTTATATATTTATTTTACTTTGTAAAATATTTCCTAACACAATGTGGCTTTTAAAATTTATTTCTGAAAAAAAAATAACATTTTATCTTTTTATTTACTACATTAGAAAATTTGAACATGTACTGCAAATAATTGATTTTATGCATTCTAGATACTGCATACTTATTGATCAAATTTATGTTTCATGTCCAAGCACACTTATTAGAATATTTACTCAACGTTGGAAATATTTCAAATTTATTTTTACAGTTCTGAATTTGAATATGAATAATTTCATCGTGCAAAATATATGCAATTTCATAGCGCATAAAGTTTTATAAAATGAAACAGAAGACAGTTCACAAAAACATTTATAAATATACTTAAATTAAAGAAGTATGAATTTAAAAAAAATATCAGTATTTCATACTCGTCATAGCATTTTCCCTGTTCCATAACGTCACACTAATGTTGAGCAAATTAAGACATTTGCATTGAATAAAAAAGTTGATTCAGAACAGTTATATTTTGGAGGAACATTTGCTCTTGTTCGTATAATTCCTTCTTTAATTTTAATTCAAACTCAATTTCATCATTTTAAGCATTTTTATCATCGCACTGCTCAATATAAATTATTATTATAACCACATTAATATTTTTACTAATTCACTGCCTGTTTAAATTTCAAATCTTACTTCATATTCAAACATAAAACGAGGCACTAATTAATCTTTGAAAGTCATTCCACAAGATTTCCAAAATCATCATCCTCCACAGCCGTCAGGGACTCTTTAGAAACCACAACCTGCTGTTGCCTCATCAATTTTTGTCTGGAAGAGGGATGCTTCCACAAGTTGGTGGCTTCCGAATAGGATGGTGGTGGACAATCAGTGCTGAAACGTCGATTCACTTGAAAAGCATTCTTTGCAGTCCTGTTAACAGCTCCACCAGAATTCTGCGAAGCAACCATTCGATTCTGTTGAAAAGTACCCAAAACGTGTGGCAAAAGTACTTCCTCCTCTTTTCCCTTTGACGGTGAGGCAGACTGATGTGGAGACAAGTTATAAGAGGAAGACGGAGCTGAACTTAAAACCGAGCAGGCACTGGACATTCTTTTGACCGCTGAGTTGAAGGCAGATTTAAAAGATGGCTTTTGGATATCAACATACAAGACTCCACAAGCCACTGAATGGCGTCTGACATTGCTTTTTCGTTCTTGATTGGTTTCAGTAGAAACTAAAAGGTTATCCAAAGAGTCTGATGACAATTGGCGATACATTTTGGCATCTTGGCTGTTTCTTCTACGACGGATGGGTTGAGGAGAAGGCATGTTGCTGCTTTCACTACTGGAGCTATTGTACATCGCACCTTGTCTAACTAGCCTACGCCGGATCATCGTTAATGCGCAATCGATAACGCAATGCAGAGGTCACGAGCCATGTAAAAAATGCAGATACACAGGCAGAAAAAAAAAGTGTCATCGTATTATTGGAGTGATGCCGCTAAAATAATGCACTGGCTTTAACGGGATTAAGTTTTGAACGATGACAGCTAAAGCCGTGAACATCTACTTTGTGCTTTTGGATTGTAAGGTTTCTACATGGCTTCGCGTGGATCTGTTTGTGTTGCGGTTTAAAGCTCCGGATGCCAAGTTCGCCTTTTTATATTTATCATCTCTCCTGCAGAAAGTGATGATGTTTATTTTTAGTAATTGAATGTTGGTGTTTATGACTGTTGTAAAGGTACATGTGCCATTAAAGGAAAAAAAGGACATAATCCTGCTTTTTTTTAAAATTATTTGTATATATATATATATATATATATATATTCAAAACACAATGTGGTTATCTGTATATTGTACGAACGGTTTATATCATTTAAATTAGAAATTGGATTAAATAATGCATCCATAACGATTTATCTGTGCAAAAAGAAAGTTATAAGCTATTTAGTATATTATTAATTTTTTTAAATTCCCCAAATATACATATCATTTATTATTTTTTAATATATGCACATTTTAAATATTTGTAAAAAAAAAACACAAAACATATGCGTACAATCCAATGCCTATACGATTTTATGTTTTATTCAACTCTATTATTTTTGATCAGCTGCCTTTGATGACCAGTTGTTTCTCCGGGTTAAATATTTGTTAAAATTTTCAATTAAATAGTTTATATAACTTGATAGAAAAGGCTTCATCAGCAAAATACTTTTAAACTTCAAATTTTAATAAACATATAAGTCATGTATATAAGGTTATATGTTATAAGTCATGTATATAAGGTTATATGTTATAAGTCATGT
>JAPMOR010100651.1:0-13655 GCA_026543865.1 Argiope aurantia | reverse complement strand
CCAAATTCGACCTATAGTCTTTATACCAAATTTTATCTGACAAGCTCAAAGCGTTTTCGATTTAATAATGTTCTCAGACAAATCGGCAGTCTGACTGACTGACAGACAGACGTTCAAATGCAAGGAGATCAGAAACGTGAGGATTCGTCAAAATCAGAATTCGAATTTTTTGGCTATTTTACAATTCTTCAATTGTACTTTAAACGAAAAAATAAAAGAGCAGTTTCCGAAGTATAATATATTTTTTAATCCGATTATATTACAGGAAAGAGTATCGGCGATTAAAACTAGACACACTTTAAAAATTTTCATAATTGTTTTGCTTGTGAGCTTAAACCTGGTTTTATCAGTATAACAAAAGTTTTAAAAAATTTATTAAAAGCATATTTTAAATAGAAACTTACTCTTTGTCAAAAAGAAATAAGCCGTATTTTTATCATGAAAAATGTAAAATAAATCCGGATTGAAATATTTGTAACAACAATGAAAACTATTTGTATTTCTTTACAAATTGAAATATATTGTTATAAAATAAGTTTAAAATGTTTTTAAGAAATGAATGATAATATAAAAAGACAAAAAAATTACATAATTTAACTGGTATTAATGAAAAGATAATTTTTGTTCAAAATTATGATAATATAAAAAAAATTTTGTGAATAAAGTTTTTAAAATTTTTATTAGAAAAACTAAATTTTAAAATTTTGAAACTCAAAAAGAAATTTTTGTGGATTATTTTTAAAAACGTTGCTTCATTTTTAATGAACCAGAATTCAGAAAAAAAAACTGCAATGAGATGTCATTTTTAGTATCAAAAGTGTATCTGCCGAATTCGACGGCTTTAGGCCTAACAGTCTTCCTTATTGTTGTTGTTTCAAATGGCACTTGCCATAGGCAAGCCTCGCTGTCGGAGACAGACGATTTAAGCCTCAGGGGAGCGCCTCTTGTTTTCAATAGTAGCGCCATCTAGGGCCAAGAGAAAGACTTAGCTACATGCACACACGTCACAACCCTTTTTACGGGGCGGACTTCATTCACGCATTTCATTCATTGATCGTAATTTAGACCTGAATCAGAGAACGACCACCCCTGATCCAGTACCCCCAGTGGTGTTACTCTCAACATGGAGGACTTTGTGATCACGACAGATTTAACGCGCGTCAACCACCAAACACACGGGGAATCTTCGGCCGGCGGGTTCGAACTCGCAACCAAAGGGACGCGCATCCGACGCTCTACCAACCAGGCTATCCCGGCCTATCTTCCTTATAGAGGGCTAATACACACATACACAATTTCTTTTTTTATTATTAATATAAATTATATACAATATATGAATATTAGAAGTTATCTTTCCCATCAAAAATGTTAAGAAAATAGGTCAGTAATCTTTACTTCAAAATAACATTCTTATCTGTGTTTATAAAAAAAAATTCTAAAATACATTCACTATAATTACATTTAAATACAAAAGCCCTAAAATAAATATTCTGGAATAGCTAATGACCAATCGAATCCTAAATTAAAAATTTTAATCCAAATTATTATCCAGACAATTTCTTTCATTAACAATAGAGGGTAAGTCCAAGCAACTATCATTAGTCCCTAAAATGTCCATTTGCATGCTTTTGTCAATTTTAAAACTTCAAAAGAATGCTTGTTTTGGAAATTAATTCTAAAGTAGAATTTTCATGTCCACTTTTAATTCATTGTATATACACTTTTTGTTCACGAGGGAGGAGACCTCGTAATTGAGGAAGCGATGCCTTCTGTATGGTGGTGGGTTGATTCTCACCACCCTGGAGGGTACACGAAAAGGTGAGGTTCTGGCTCCTTCCATCGATGACGAGACGTACTTCTTTAGGGAAAGGTTGTACCGTGGCCGGCGATGGCCCTTAGGACTCCAGCACAGCTCTCCCTAGTGTTGCTGTTGCAGCAGCCCGGTCATTTAGATTTTTCCGTGTGCCTTCCGGCGGGTGGAAGTAGTCAGTTTGTGGATGCGGTATATACACTTTTCTTATTTTCGCGCGCAATAATTTGTAGTAGGCTGTATTCATTAAACTCACATCATTCACTCATTCATTCTTGTCAAGTAATACAGTGAAATTTTAAAGAAATGCATTCGATATTTATAGATTAACCGGCAGTAAAGCCAATATTCCTGGACAAATTGATTGCCAAAGGCAGTTAGTTCTATAATAATAAGTATTACAAAATATAGCTAAATAGAACAAAGATTGTTGACAAATGCATCGAATTACTTGTTTTTGTTTTTTAATTTTTTTCTAACGCTCCATATCATGCTGAAAACATCGCGGTATATGGATAATATAATATCAGAATTTGTGGCAACCTTAGAATGTAGTATCGGAATATTGTATTTTGATATATAGCAAGAATCCTATGTCTCAAAATCATATGAAGATTTTGATCACGCTCTTGAAATCAAGATAATGTTATATATATAGTTTTAAAGAAATTATAGGCAACTATGTGTATTTAATCAAGCAAAAGGTTAAATTGTTCGGATTTATTATAAAACTAAACAACAACATGCATTTTTAAAAATTTTTTTCTGCGAAGTTTCGTATTTTGAACTTTTTGTGTATTTGAATAATTTAAGATTTGAATATTCAGAAAATGTTCCAAAACAGTTCTTGAAATTCAATTAAAATTTAGTTAGAAAACGACTCTGTATGCAAACTTTAAATGATTTCCTGAATATGGTCACTATCTCATTTTTTTCAAAAAAAAATGTTACACCACGGAAAGTTTCAATTAATATTAAAAGAATAAATAAATGAAGCAAAATTAATGATCACAAAAATAAATTCAATAAAACTCGTGATTAATCATATTATGACGAAATCTTTTTAACAGAGCATGCATTTTTCAGTATGACAGGTCGGACAAAAAAATTAATAGAATTTGAAAAAATTTAAAAAGCATCTTTTTCATCGATCTATTTCAAAACAAATAAAAAAAAATTATTTTAAATAGACCTAAACCTCATGTATACAGTAGATTATTAGAATTCCATGTTTATTCCATTTTTAATTAAACGAAATGTAAATCACGAAAACGAAGAAAAGGATTGTAAATATAGTAAAGCTTCGTTTGATTTTTATAAATTTAGAGTTACTAATGCAAATTAATTTAAAAATAGAAATTTTAAATTTTTTAGATAACAACATAATATTGAAAATAATAATAAAATGATATTAAATTCAATTTTAATTTCATTTAATGTTAATAAAAATGATAGTTTTAATTTTAAATTTTAAAAGGTATCATATAAATGAGAAAAAAAAATCTTAATGCTATTGCATATCTTGAGTTATAATTATAGCGTACTAATTTCTAATTTCATACGACTTTTGTGCATCTAAGTAGGTGTTTAATTAAAAAAAAACTTTAATCATTGTTTAATGTGTAGATTGGTTATGAGTATTGAAAGGCACTAGTGAAGAAAAAAACAAATATTGAATTTAATTAAGTTCCTTGAGTGTTTTTTCATTCAAGTTTTGTTCTCTCTACCACCAACGCTTAAATTAATTAATAGTAGGATTTTAAAAGATGTAAAGCGGGAGTCAGTTTTTTTAAAAATTTGCATAGAAAATAGGTTGATTGATTTGACATTTGATCTTCTATTTTCAAACCTTAAGTCTAAAAATATAATGGGATTGAATCTTTTTTAATTATCCTCTTAGATGATGATTATCTTTGTTATTGTTAGGAATTTGCAATATCGTTTCTCTGCATACTAAGTCTCCTAGGAAGGAAGGGACATTTACAGACCATCTTAAAGGTTAATGAATGGTTGCTAGGTCAATGACATTCGATGCTACTGACAAATGGCGCCATCTCGCCAAATTGATGATAAGAATGAAGGTTCTAAAAAATGCCTAAATTTGACTCTATTTTTATTAGGAACTGAGATCCAGACCTTTTTCTAGAAAATTCCGTGCCCTGTTGGAAAATCTATACAAAAGCAAAGTGCTGAAACGATAAAATCAGCTCTCTCTTTGGAGTTTTGTTCCTAGAGCTGTACCCTCTGAACCTTATTACGATTTTCAAATTAGCGTTTTATTGTTTTTTATCTTGAGAGTGTTTACAAGTGCAATTCTTTGTATACGACTCGATTTTGTTTCTACTATCTGTGCTTTGTATTTTTTCAAGAAATAATCTGTGCCTGATGAACTTCTTGTATCGGACATCCACCAGCCGATTTCTATAGGAATATAATGAATAATGTCAAGTGAAGGATTCTCAGCCTTGGCAACAACTGGAATTAATCTGAAGAAATTTATAATTATATTTCTCATTGCTTATCTAATATTATTTAAACGGTAAGTGAGATCTAATTCATGTTATGGCCTGGGCGAAAACGACGTAATGGAAAGTGATTTAATAAATAAAGGAATTATAATATACCTAGACTGCTAAAAAGGAAGATGCCCCACAAAATTGGCCAATATGAAATGTTATACTCTGTATAATCGATAGACAGAAATTTATTATCTAGTATTACCTTTCATTTACGTATTCGTCTTACCATTTTTATGTCATTTAATACATTTTGTTGTATCTTCCGCAGAATTCTAAAACATTTTTATATATTTAAGTGGTTTCCTGTGATTTACGTCATTAATCCGCTGGTTCCTTAAAAATATAATAGAATAGTAATACTAATAGCTTTTAATTTTGTTCCTTAATTTTTAAATATTCAAAATAAATCATTTCGATTTTCAGAAACCAAATATGATTTTACCTTTGGAATTTATGTAAAAATATTGGATATATTGGCATTTGCCCCTATTGTATCGCTCAATGAGATAAATATTTAAGAATCTAAAAGAAAAAGCTTTACATATTTTCATTATTGAAATTCATTTTAGTTCAATTGCAGTTGTTACTTATTGTTTAAGAAACTTTTCCTTGCCAGCGTTTTAATTTTGTATGGCTTCAAACGGGTAATTCATCTGAATAAGTTGTACTCCTTATATGAATTCATTCCTTTCATTATAATTTTCTTATTAATTTTGAATGTAAATGACTTTTATCCTCATTCATAATTGGGAATCTTTCTGAGGTATATGGAAGAAATTTGGTATAAGGTCTTTTCACCAGATTTGTGGATTTCTATCAAATTTTGAGCAAAACGTGTTCAGAAAAGTCTGTTCGGCTATTCGAATATAATTTAATACGATAAATATAAAACGAAGAGAACTATATAGAAAAAATTCGGTGCATAGATTTAACATCAATGTGTAGACATCTGTCAAATTTGGAACAAAGAATTGACCTCTGTTGGACTGTACCTTCAGAAACATGCAAACATGATAACTCAAACACGCAATAACTTAAATATATCAAATTTTCTGTGGGATTTTATGGCTGCAATTGTAGGTTTTGTGTCAAATTTTTGTTTCAGTTTGGGAGAAACTCGTTTAAAATAGAGATTCGATTTTCGAATACTATTAACGCATGCCAGTGATTAATAACCAAATAACTCGCCAAGGATGACACGATAGATTCAGTGAAAATGCTATATTCACGCCAAAAATCAATATTTCGTAACTATTGTATGCCAATGCCATACAGTACGTTCTCTGGGATAACACCTTTATTAGAGAGTATGCAAAAAAGTTTTGGAGAGTTAACACTCCTGCTGGTTACTTTTATTTTTTCAACACTAGTACACGCATATGAATAAGGGAAATGACAGTTCTCAATGCCGATATTTCCAACATATATGGATCTTATCATTATCCATAAACATTTTGCATTACTTTATCTCAAATACGATTTTGGGATTACCAATTAGAATTACTGAGTGTGATTAACTATCTGAAATATAAAGTTTCAAGTGAGAAAATATTGTTATTATCCAAAAAATTCGCTCTAGCAAATTCGACAGATTTCCACGTTTCGAATCGACCGAGTCCAGAAGAAAAAACCATTTTTGGATCCATGTCAGTCTATGTGGACACAAGATATAGTCAAAGCAGAATGGATTCCACTAATAAAATTTTGGCTCCCTAACAAATTTTGATTAAAATTACTATAATAGTGGTATCTATATCTAACTAATCGAGACACTGTCGATATTGGTGTATATAAACATGATAACTCAGAAGTTCAACATGCTGAACAGAAAATGTTTAATATATGCATGAAGACCAAATTAAACCTCCCAGGGGCCTTTAGGGATCCGTTTTGCTCCTTCAAAATTTCAAGATCAAATATTTTTGTTATCGATTTTAATTTAATCAGTGCCACTCTCGGAGATTTTACCCTTTCTCACATTCGGATCCAAATACTTCCGTCGATTTTAATATTATATAATAATTGTTAATTTTGTAAATTTTAACTAAATGAAATAGCAAAACGCTTAGTTGCAGACTGCTTTGTAAAAGATGTATATTAAAAAAAAAAGTTAACATAATCTTAACATAATCTTTTCTTAACATAACCTAAATAATATTTAATAATGAATTGAATTTTTTTTTAATTACAAAGCTTGACATTTCGTTTAGAATTTTAAAATATAATACAAACATTTTAAATGGTTATTAAATAAGAATGTTGCTAGATAATCTTCCAAAATATGTTTAAACATTTTTGGATTTAATCTGAATAAGTTCGATTGCACGGCTTTTATAATAAAATTAAAATACTGAATAAGTTTCACAATTCACCCATAAATATCTCGAAATTTGGGGCCCTCTAAAACTGTGTGACCTTTTATCAATTGCGTATTTTGCATATTTAATAATCCAGCTCTAATAAGCATTATTGTTAGAATCCTAGGTTTAAATCCAAGTTGAGGGAAAAAACCGTCAAAGTGTCTGTTAATTTGTATGTAAGTGAACAAGATAACTCAAAAAACATTAAAGCTAGATGAGTGAAATTTAATTAATAATTTTTACATTAAATCTATTGTCCTACAATAAATTTCCCAAATGATATTGGGCAACAGTGTAATATGCAGTTTCGCAGGGCATACTTTTTCCTATTCGAGAAGATAAATATAATATGTACTATATTGTGGATGTATAGAAGAAAGTTTAACTTCCGTTTACTTGATAATTTTTAAATGAAATGGATCTTAGTAGACTTATGAAGAATTAAAATTGATGTATCTGATAGATACACACTTAATAAGATGAATTTTGTCTCCTTCTGGTTTGGGTAATATATAATTATGGTTAATACAGAATTTACTTGAAGCGAAAAGGCATTCGTTGCAATTTTTATAATTATAATAAGGTACCTAAATGAATAAAAAATTCTTTCCTTTATATTCCTTTATATGAATATTCTTTTATATTCTTTGATATTCCTTTATATGAATATTCTTTTATGTTCTTTGATATTCCTTTATATGAATATTCTTTTATGTTCTTTGATATTCCTTTATATGAATACGAATAGTAAATTACTATAATGAATAAATTCAATTTGTTTCATAGAAGAAAAGAATACATCATAGTGTCAAAGAATATCTGCATTTATTATGTAAAGTACTTATATAGGACTCATTCCATTTTTCCGTTCTAGTCGTAGCCCATTAATTAATTTTTGAACCATTAGAGATAAATATACGCATTCAATTGGGAAAAAAATGCACTAAATGATGTAAAAAAATCTTTTTTATTTGTTTGAATCAATTAATACAATTTTGAAAAAATAAATGGGAAATCTAAATTTTAATATTATTATAACCTTTCGTCCCCCCCCCAGTTTTATTAGTTATATTCAGTAATATATTTTTGATAGACTAATATTTTTAATAAAAAATGTTCCACTCTTCTGATAATAAAACCAATCGCAATCTAAATGACGATTTGAATATAAATAATTAAACAATTTCAATGTCCATTTTGCACAAGATAGACCAGTCAACGCACGGCCCTTGAGTTGAATGGGTCGTTGAATGGTTTAAAATAATAAAATTGAAAAATTCATAACTCATTCGGCTTTAGAAACAGAAGAGTGCAACTTTTTTTTATTAAAAATATTAGCTTGTCAAAAATATATTATTGAACATGACTAAGAAAATCAAGGTATATTATAAAAATTTTGACTTCAAAAATTTTTTCAGCAGCCATTAACATGATATTTAAATTTTAATATGTATCAGAGCAATTTCACAATTGAAAGAATGAGCATATCTCTAGATTTAGAAAATTATTGGCCTAAGATTAGAGTGGACAATCTGCATATATTTATATATGTTAATTGATGATAAAAATATTGAAGGACTCAAACTTTACTCTTTCATTCATACAATCGTTCATACATGAAGCGTATTCAGTACGAAAGTTGATATAAAAATCAACAGTATTGATCTATTGCATGTCTTGTGTAATTACAAAATAAGCAACGTTTCATGTAAATATATTTCATTGCTTATAAAAGAAATATATAAAACTTCATTGTATATAGGCGAAAATACTGTATCATTTTCATTTGACCAGTAGTTTCCAAAATTTGATACATATGTACAATTTTGGTCTCAAATTTCAATTATTCAACTTTCTGCTTTTTTTAATGGTGTTTATATACGCATAAGTGTAGGAATGGGACGAACTATCTTTTTAAAATAAACATGAGATAACAGATCTATAAAATCAACACAGTGGCAAATTTTGTGCAATTTTTGACTCAAGTCTATAGTTTTAGTGACGAAAGCGTAAAATTTCATTCATCTAGCTCTTTTATTTCCTGTTCAGTGAGTACAGACATATAAACAGCCAAGCTTCATTGACGGATTTCATCTAAAATTTAATAACATTGATTCCAAAATTTGATTTGATAAGAAGACTGCATATCAAATATCATCTATTTAAATAGTTTTTTAATTATTACCTCGAAGACCGAATGATAACATTCCAAAAACTGTGTAAGAGTTGAAAATTTTCATCTTTTAAATGGGTGGACACTCAATATAGAATGGAAATATGACAACATTAATGGACCTAGAACTTATATATTTCGCTCATACATAAACACATAGAGATATAAACTTCTTCGTAAAGTTTTCAATTATTTTTTTAATATGCTTTGAATATTAAACTTTAGATTTCATTGCTATAGCGTTACTTCATAATAATTATTAACAAAAATTTGTAAAAAGGAAATTTTTTGAAATCTTGGTTTTGAGAATTATTTTCTTCATCACTCAATATGAACTTAAAAGCAACTGAATAATAATAATGACACAAAACATTAAATTTCTAAAAAAAATTGAAAACTGCATAATTCTTATAGATATATACTTTAACAGATAGTGTTTTTCTTTAGCTTATTTATAAAATAATTTTTTTTAATATAAAAGAACAAAATTTCTACTAAATCTAGAAAAACTCTCTTACCCAAAATTTAAAGGTGAATTCCATGCAACTTTTCAACTCACGTCTGAATACACGTATTTTTAAAGTAAAGAGAGGCGGAGCATTTCTTATGACGTCAGGTTCATTCTGAACTGCTATTGGTTATTTTTACTACCATTTTAAATAGAAGAAAATTTTGAGAAAGCAGTTGTTTTAATTTTATTTAAAATAAAATTCCATTGAACTTAATCAATAGATGCAGAAACAGATACTTCTAATGGTTTTGTTCTAATTACTGTGTTTACTATTACTGTTTTAAGTTCTATAATATCAATTATAATTATATATCGGGAAAAGTTTTGCGCTCCAATTTTCATTACAAGAGTTTCTTATTTTTATTGTTAAATTACTGCTTTCTTTTTAGGAATTTTTTTTCAATTGTAGATACATCCCCCCCCCCTTCGAATTTATAATTGATTTAGAAATATTCATGAAATATTTGAATTGTTATTAGAAAGGAACAAAATATTTAAATATGTCAACGACAGCACAAAAAAATACTTTAAAATTGCGTAATATTATGAAAATATATGTAAGGAAATAGTAAAAATTTTACATCCGGATTTTTAAAAATATAAATGCTTCTACCTTTTTTGGAGAAAAATTTTTTAATTGCATCATTGCACTTGTAAATACGATGACTCAAAAATACAAGGAGCTAAATGGATGAACTTTGGCATGTAGTCCTTACATCAGTATTCAAACCCGAAATTTTAAATTTCGTTCATATCTTTGGCACTTAGTGACAGAATTTGGTTGGTTGATTGAGAGATTTTTAGCATTGTAAAGATTTTTTTTTGTTATTGTTAAAACTAAACTTAACATATAATGGAAACATATTAACTAATTTTGAAGGTTATGCTAGAATTTTTTATGAAAAGACATCTCCATAATTTCCGAAACCGCGCCACTATTATCAGTCCAATGAACCATTGAATTTTATATTGATTAAGGCCTCAATAATCTGAGAGAGTTTACTTTTGAACCATAGAATTCTGAGTTCTAGATCTAATTTTTCCGAGGATCCCAAGTGTACAGGGACCACTAGGGATCCTCGGACATCCTCCCTATGATGGGTTTTGCTCATTTGAAATGAAAGAGTTGATTCAAGTGCCGAATTCGACAATCGATGAAAGCTCAAAATTACCATCATCCTCGTAAATAATTATCGTATAGATTCAAAATTAAATATAAATTAAATTGGTCTAGATTAAAATCATTTTAGCCTTCGAAATTTCTGAAGTATAAATAAGGGTGTCTCCTTCTTTTATTATCTAAGGATAGAAGGCAAAAGTTGCTCATGAAGAGCTGTAAGAA
This sequence comes from Argiope aurantia, assembly GCA_026543865.1. Taxonomy (NCBI): domain Eukaryota; kingdom Metazoa; phylum Arthropoda; class Arachnida; order Araneae; family Araneidae; genus Argiope; species Argiope aurantia. Next base: position 2,940 of record JAPMOR010100651.1, on the reverse strand, counting down.
GTAGGATGATCTTCCAAGAGAATTCCTTAGAAACTTGATTTGATTTACTAGAGCGGAGAAAAGAATTGGTATTTTCTATAGAAAGTAATTTTCGACAAATAACAAAGGAAATTGTGGTTAACGGTTAAAAGAAATTACGGTTACTGTGCCAAATTGATTCCAGACAAAGATTCGTTCGTTTGAAACACTCTCACCTTTATATAGCCTTCCAATAGGATATAGTATCACATGGAATTTTCTAGAAGTATATGTAGATCTCTGTTCCTAATAGAGATAGGGCCATAATTCTTAATGTCTTGGCTTTTATTTGCTTCTTCAAAGACTGACTTGAAATAAAGGAAGCAGAAATATGTATTCTGCAGATTTGTGTTTTGAATAAGAATTGAAAAATAGATCAGTTCAGCATCAGTTGATAAAAGAATAGTGCACTGCATCAATGCCATTTATTAATTACTTTTATTTTTGCAGAAAAAAAAAGAATGTTATATAATGGCACAATTAAAACTAACTTTCAATAAGATGTAAATAACAAAGGCAAAGAAATTTTTGTCAAGTCATGAAAGTTGATTTCACTGACCAAAACTAATGCTCAACTAATAATAATGAATAATATGTGAGTGTTTGTATGTGTAGTGGTCTTTTTATAGGGCAGACCACTGGGCATTAACTTACGAAATTTTAACCAAACATTATTTGGAATTGGGTACCAATATTTTCGAAATGTTTAATAATTTTTAGTAATTTAAAATTCAATGGAATTTGGTAGCTATCCTTGAAAATCTTGGGAAATGTTATGGCACAAAATTGTCTTTTAGTTATCTGAAAATTCAAAACATGATCTTTCTAATGATACTAATTTAATTGCTATGTCATTTTCCATTTATTTTGAAGCTTTTAAAAATATTTTTAATTATACTTTAGAATAGCAATTTATTCGTTGTAATAAAATTTAGATAATTTTCATTGCTATTTGAAATATTTTATCCTGAATTTTCCCCCCCCTTAAGGAATGAAAATTGGCCTTTTTTCATTATAGATTAGTGTGTTAAAAATACTTCTAATGAAGTTTTTAAATGTTTTTAATTTTAAGGAAAATATAATTAAGATTTAAATTCTGAACGTAGTAATGATGAAAATTTTTAATTCTATGTTCTAAAATTCGCTCATTTTCACTGCTTTTTCTCATACTATTGTTGGATGTATAAAAAAAACTATCCCTATTCTGTAAAAGTTTTCTTCTTTATGTAGTGAACAGTTTATTAAATCAGCAAACAAAAATCCTTTAAGATGTTATTCAAGTTATAAAAATGTATTCGATAATACATACATAGTTTCAATTTTGAAGGATTTGATGTATTAACCTTGTAATATTTTTATGAAGTGTTTCGATTCAGAAAATATGCTATTGTGTTAGTTGAAGTTTAATCATTTTAAATTTCAGATTAAAACTCAAATTTTTGGTGAGATGACAGAAAGAGAGAATTGGCAGGTGCAGAACATAATGGATAGACAGATGTAAGGCTTCTAAAGTAGAAATGAGGAAATTCTGTATGGAATTTTGATGAAATCTTGAACAAGTGTTTTTTCAATACAAGATGGAAATGCCTATCAACTTTTCAAAATTCAAAATCTTATTAAAATTTCAGTAAATTTTGGTTTTCTTAAAGTTTCGAAAACATTCTTACAAAAACAATCTTTACATCATTTTAAAATTTAAAAATTACATTTAAATGAAACCAATGTATGGCACAATTTTTCCCCATTTTAATTATTTTTTTGAAATTGTTTTTATGATTTGCAGCAATATTTTTTATGGTAATAAAAATCTAATTCTTCGTTTTGTAGAGAAGCATCTACAACATTTTATTCTCTATGCCATTAATGTCATATGAAAGTGAAATTTCATTTTTCAGAATAGTTATGGGCTCACAAAACAAATATTGTGTTTTCACGTGTTTACCAATTATTTTTGCATTAACAAACCGTCTTAATATTTTATTTTTAAAATATTTTTGGGGAATTTTTATTTGTTCTAGGTATTACAGAAAGTATAACAAGGTTTGCCTCCTTTGATATAATAATTATTTTAAATCCAAAATAAATTTTCGTTTACTCTAAACGTGGGTTTACTCGGCCAGTTATAAGACGGCCAGTATGCAGCGAATGCTTAGAAAGGCTGAAAAATGATGTTCGGCCTATGGCAAGTACTTGTTCCAACGGGACAAGTACTTGCCATAGACCGAACAACACCATTTTTCTAACTGCGCATGCGCATGCACTTGTCGAATACAGCGGATTATATATATATAAAAATATATTTATATACAGTGAAAAGAAAAAATTAAGGACTCCAAAACGGCCATTTATAGCCAAGCATGGAATGCATGAATCTATCTTATAAAATTGTGGCAAACATAAATCAGTCCCTTTCTGCGCATGTGTTGTCTTTTTGATCGTCTTATAACTAGCCGAGTGTAAAATCGCCTTTAGTTTGATATAATGTACTTTATGCAATTTGATTTTCAACTCAAACACGTTGAATGCATGACTTTTTGTAATATTTGGTTTTGTCTTGAAATACTTTCTCACACCAGATTCAAGTTGACATTTTTTATAATGTGATAATGGTCATTCATGTTCTTCTTTGATTTCTAATCACAAACTTTTAGTTCCAATTTAATTTTACTAGTATTATACGAATAATTCGAATTTCTCTTAATTCAGGCAATTAAACAAAGAAAAACGAAAATAAATTCTTATTTTTTATAAGATTTATTATTTGAAAAATTCTGAACGTTGTCACTTCACGAACATCAAATAACGCATAAGATATTTAATTGAAATTAAACCTCACAAACATTCCAACGAACTAATTGATCACCAAAGATTTACTTTTACAGACATTTGGAAAATAAAGGATTATACAATCATTCTCGATTT
>JAPMOR010100639.1:60161-82082 GCA_026543865.1 Argiope aurantia | reverse complement strand
TTAATTTTATAGGAAAATCATGAAGAATATATAAATAAGTTCATCTTTGCAGAATTAATTTCATTAAAGAAACTGAAATGATATTTTAATAAAGTTTGGTAAGTTTCTTTTCTTTTTTTTCGCATAAAGAACCTGCTATTAAATTGAAATTAGTTTTTTGTTGAATAAAAGATTGCTAACATACTCTGTTGCATCAAATGCGTATTAATATTTAATGAAGTGTTGGTATAGTTGCTATAAGAGCTGATTCTATAATCCTTGAAATCTAAAAGAGTTAAATTTATAAATTAAAAATAATATTTTCGAAACTTTTGTAGAAAAAATTATTATTTAGAAATTATAATTAAATTGATAAAAATATATTATAGAAAATTAAATTTAAATCCTTAGAATTTATTAATGTACTGTATATATATGTATAATGTGTTGATCTGTATCATTAAGGTCTGTTGCCACTCCTATTAAGTTTTATATGGCCTGTTGTTTTTATTTTAGAATTTGTATTGCGTTTTATTCAAATTTGGAAACAGGCAATCAAGTTTTGTGTTAAGAAGAATTAAGTAGTGTTTACATTAAGGAAATTAATATTGCATTAGATGTGCATCATAAATTCATCTTTATGATGTACGGATCGTTTGATAAATATCAACTTATTTCCTTTGTAAATATTCCGATTAACTTCTATCAACTTATAATACAAATAGACTCACCAAAAGTTTTGTATTTTGTTGCAGATTAATAAACTGAAACCAAAACGAAAATAGGGTTCTTAATTATAATCAATGATGTCTTTACTATAGACGATATAAAAGACCAATAAAGAAAGAGAGATGCCAATTTAAATTCCAAAATAAGCAAATATACAAATAAAAGTACATAATATATCAAGTTAATTAAAACTGAGAAAAAGTAAATCGCAAAGGGAAAAGAAAATTACTCAGAAATATCAAATTAACCATGTGAGCGGAAGGCCGATTAACACAGGAAGGTGTATCATTTAACGAAACTTTGCCCGATACCTGTGAGAGTTATCATTAAAAGGATAAGAACTTTTGAATATGTGAAGATATCGATTCTAGAATAATATTTGAAGTGAAAAGATGTAAAATAAAAAGAAATAAAAGAAACTTTTAAAAAGGTGACTAGAAAAATTATGAAAGGAAATTATTTTAAGCAAGAGAAAGGAGAAAAAAAATTAATTATTTGAAACATTTAAATTTCATGCGAAATTTACATTTTTGAAATTCAATCTCAGACCTTTCTGGCTTGAATTATCTATCGTTCTGCAATTAATAATTACACCAACATTGTTCAATAACGACCACAACAACAGAAAAATGTTCTGCAACTCAGTTCTTTATTCAAATTTTAAAGCATTTAGTCAAAGATTAAAGATAGCAGCGGATATATTACTAAGGTTGAGATTATCAATTAAGAGCTTGATTTCTTTTGTATGATACTTTATTAATTCTTATGTGCTGATTAATTTTTTTTTGTAAATTTCAGACAATATATTAGAAATTACAATTTTCAAAATTATCTATTATCTTTCAATTTGAATTGTTGTTTTTTTAGAGAAATATCAGCTTTGAAATTACGTCCCTATATAATAAAATCTGTTTATACAGTACTTCGTATTTTGTTTTTTTTCTTTAGACACCCATACATATACATATATATGAATAATCAAATTCAATACTCACGTAATATTAAAAACACACCATTAAAATAAAAGAAATAAAAAATCCAAATAATGGAGCAATTTTTTAAAATAATGCATTAAAAGATGAATTAACTAAATTCTTTAAATTACATATTTTGCTTTACAAATGAAGCTATTTCGGAATACTTTTATGCATTTTTTGCATTTCATTTTATGATGGATATTTTCTACCACAGAAGAAAATAACAAAGAATTAAACCAGTGGTGTCATAAGAAGATTTATATTTATGTAAAGATTATTCAAGGAAATTCTATTTATTGAATAAATCCTTTCTTTTCTTTCTTTTAACATTCTAAAAAGAAACACGCACGCACGCACTCACACACACGCACGCACGCATACACACGCACGCATACACACGCACGCACGCACACACACACACGCACGCACATACACACACACACACACACACACACATACACACACACACACACACACACACACACACAATCTTCTATCATCATCTCACAAGAGAAAAAATCAGATTTTAGGATTGAAATAAGATAATAAAAATTTCATATACATTATTGACATAATAGGAACATTTTCAATGCAAAGAATTAATCTTGGAATCACAGTTGAGTATTTGGGCTTATTTGTATTTTCATAAATATTTTCGTTTAAATAAATTTTGAAAAATAAGTTTATAATTAATTTTTTCTTTTAATAAGTATTCGAATGACAAAAGAAACTAAATGCAAAACAAAATACACTTATTTTACCATCATTATTACACAAGAATCAGATTTAAGGTACAACAAGGATTTCCATTTTGAAATCAAATTCAAAAGAAGAAAATTACATTTGGACTGTCACATGAATTTCTGTCTTTATTAGTATTTTGAAAGCTTTCAGAATCATGCAAATTCTAGTGCTTTGATTTTGTAAAACGTTTATTACTTTAAAAAAATCTCAGAAGCTAAATGCAAAAGAAAAAAAAAACATTTTTTATACTCAACAAATTATAAAAAAAGGCAAAATTCGTCAAAAGACAAAAAACCATTAATCATATTATAGAATAAAAAACACATTAATCGTGTTCTGTTCGCTCCGATTTTTTAAAAATAATTATTTCTTAACCAAATTTTTTTTCTGTTTCTTCCTTTTTCTATTGTTCTACAGCAAAGGTGTGCAGTCTGTAATGCGCGGATATAGAATAATATAATATGGACTAGTTAGGAAAAGGTGAAAATATTAATATTAATGATGGAAAACACAAATTGTAAGAAAAAAATTATAAAATTAAAAAGGCTCCTTTGAAAGGGCAAACATAGAATTTTTTCCGAAACTGCATGAGAAACGTTACATTAACATTTCTTATGCAATTACGTAAGAACACAATCATTCTTTCGTAACCGTTACTTGAAAATGTTATGTACGTTTGAAAGCTTAAATTGGTTTTTAGAAAAAGAAAAGTCCAACGAGTTTGATGCTAAGGAAAATAATAAAATCCTTAATTCAATAAACAAAATTCACGAAGAATGCAAGGATATATGTGCAAATCAATAACAAATATCCCAGTAAACCTAAGATAGGTACTCACTTATGCACTTCCTTAAGTGAGATTATATCTCTCTCAATTTGAAATAAATTTTAAAAAATCCAATCCCATGAAGAAAATGCCCAAGGTTGGCATTGTAATTATATTATTTTCGGTGTATATGAGCATCTATATAAATAATTATTAGGTTTCACAATAAATTATTTTAAAACCATATCAAAGAGTTTTTTATTAATGAAATGAGATATTAAAACTATTATTAAAAATGGATTAAGATGTAAAATTAAAAAAAAAATCACACAGGAAAAGGGAAGGAAGTAAAAGCTTGAAATCGCTGTCCAAAGGTAATTATTTTATATTCACGAATAAATCTATAATGAAAACGCAAAGAAAAAGAAGTTAGTTACATTACCAAACTTTAATAATCAGAATTGATCTGTTGAGGCAGGCGTGGGGTGTTTCAACATCAACAAGTTAAAAAAAATCGCTTGTAGTCTTAGATTCATTAGTAGTTGTCGGTTGTTCTGTACTACTCCTTTCTAAGCGGGAAATTTAAATATTTTCGAGGTTGCAATTCGTGGTATCCCCCTCCTCCCCACATATAAACACTAGCCGCTGTCTCAGGTTTTTTTCAGTGAGAGCCATGGCATACTCAAGTTGCTTTAGCCAGTCTTTTACTTCTGTAACGTATGATTAAAAAAGTATATTTTAAATGTATTAAGAGAAGTTTCTCAGGATAAAGATTCTGTAGAAGAATTGGGAGTTTCGAATAATGAAAACATATGTAGTGATCCTCAATCTGAATCAGACGAAAATTGTCCTTCTCTAGAAGATAGAGCCTGTTATAAAATCAACAAGGTTTTGCTTTTATTTATTGTTCACATGATCCCAAGGATCTTGTTGTTATCGACATGAAACCTACCAGATAGGAAGAAATTCCTGAAGGATTCGACATTTTTTTTTTCTTTTAGGACTACCTTAATGAGCCATAAAGAAAGAAAAAAAAATATGTTACCAGAGTTCGAACGTGTCCAAAAGAATAATATAGAATATCAAAAACTGTTTCAGTAAAACATGATTAAAAGATGTATGTCAAAAACACAGTGAAATAGAGGCTCCATATATAAACTGCAAGAGGAGTAATTCCTCCAATTTGTACACCTCAATTATTTTAAAATTTACATTGCTCAGTTCTCATAGCAAAAATACTGCATTCTTTGAATTATAATCACATACATAAATAACTCTGAAAATATAATTATAAATAATAAAAAAATATTTAGAAATCAATTACTTCATGTCTTCCGATAAAAATAAACTAAAGTATTACTTTTAGTTTATTTGTCATTAATTAAAATTATCATTATTTTAAACTATTTTACTCTATAGATATTGCACAAGCAAATTTCCTGCCGTAATAGAATGGTAAAAATATATTTCAGTTTTGTACCATTAAATTGTTAGGGGTGTGCTGACATCCAATGCACATGCTCGAGTTAAAATAAATATTTTACTTTATCCCGGGTTAAATTAAATCAATATTTTCAGTTTCGTTTATTATATCTTTCAGTAAGATATTACATGTGTAAGGCTTCATTCATATTATTCAGAATTTTGCATTTCGAAGATCGTTTTACAATTTATGTTATCTCTGGTATAAAGTCGAATAAAAGAAAAGAACAACCTCCACTTATTGTTGTCCAGACAATGAAAAATCATAGTTAAACGTCTTCCTAATCAGGCTATATCATCTCTTCCTGTAATCTTTCAAGTTTTGTAAGGTATCCCTGCTCCCTTTCAATTCATCTTATCCCAGAGTTATTGCCATCAAATATAATTGTCAGCCAAACTCTGAATTGCGAATGCAAATAATGGCAATAATTTATCCTCTATTGCTCAAGTTTTGTGAAGTAATTAAACAAGCCGTGTCATATGAGCGTAAGGCTTCATTCAGGCCTGAACAAAAGATGGCAGAGTTTTGAAGCCAGCAGAAATCGATAACCTCACAGTGGTCCGATAAAGGGGGGACTCACAGAAAATCGCTCTCTTGCCTTAATTATAATTCTCGCAAGCAGTTAAGCATAGAAACGACATTTTGTCTTGATCATTCATTGATTTTGCAATTACTTCGTCCCTTTAAATCTGAAGGGTGGAGGACTCTTCTAAATGGGCATTTTATTTTTAGAAGTTAATTTTTCAGGTAATTCATTAAAAAATTATAATTACAAAATATGGATGGGGATTTTTTTTCCTAATAATGAAATGCATTATAATTGAATGCAGTGAATCTAGTGGGAGCTATTATAAAACTGATGAATATGAAAAAGTTTTTTTTCCGGGATACTTTTGCATTGGAAAGCATGCTAAGTGGTTGTAAAATATTTCGATACATTATATAAATAAACTTATTCTAAAATGTAATATGAATTAAGCGAAACGATTATATTTGGTTTTATTATTTTTAATATAAAACAATACTTTCAAAAATAATAATAGTATATTTATTTAATCATTGGAAAGAAAACCTCAAAAATAAATTGTAATAAATTGGAAAATTTCATTAAAAAATATATAATGAAATAACATGTAATCTTTAAAAATAATGTCAAACATTCAAAATTTCAAACGAAATTTAAGCATTTTAATTCATGAATGAATAATTTTTTAAAGATTATTAAGGTAGATTTTTTTTATTTATTTTGAATTTTGTTTTAAATATTGACATTTAGACCTATCTTTTTCTATTTTAATACGAAAAATTTGCAAAAACTTTTTTTTACATATGAAAATATTCATTATTTAATTATTTTAAATAATTTAAAAGGATTTTTTTTTATTTAAATCAGACCACTTTCAAAAAGTCGCAATCAAAACCATGTTACCGGATTGGTAAATCCTTCAGTATATAATACCTTTGTTACATCGGTTAAGAATTCAATAAAAATTTTAATTTAACTCAAAATGTTTGCAAATAACCAGAGTTTTAATGTAAGAATTATTATTTTTTGGAATTTTTTTTAATGTAAAAATCATTTTGTGAAATTATTTTTGGAATTTTGATCTTTTTGTAAAAAAAAAAAAAAAAAAAAAAAAAAAAAAAAAAAAAAAAAAACCTTGAAAGGGGATATCTTTACAATGATTTATCATTGCACTTAATATTATTCTTTCTCTAGAGAGTATTATAAATTAAATGTATAGCAGATTTCAGACTAATAGTATTTTAGTAATCGTGTTTTAATAAAGGAAAAGTTTAGGAAAAATTTTCCTTTTTCAAATTACTTTATAATTTCTTCATTTCAAGGGAAGTAAAATTCAATTTAATTTCAATGACATGAAAAAAGAAATTTTCTTCAAAGCTTCTAAAATTGGTTAGTAATTACTTCTTTTTCTAGAATGCGATTCATTTTTAAAATTTTCAATTTTCTTCACCTTTTCTTCCACTGTAATGAGTATGTACTGCATTTTGCTCATGCAGTTGTAATCTGTAGATTTCCATACTTCTTCAGTTTTGTAACTTTAATAATGTATGTTAACTAACCTAGAGATATTACTATGAATTAATATTTGTCTAAAGTGAAATTTAAATACTTCCCATACCTTTATTATCCAAAATTAAAATTTCCCTGCAAAATTAAGATAAAAGTGATTTAAAATTATTGAAAATTGTAACAATGCCATCATGAACAAAAAGAATTTATGCTAAAAATATTACAAAACAGTATATAGTATGTGGTAAAAAAAGAAATAAAGGAAAGACAATGTTTAAATAACTTAAATAAAACATACTGAAAAATGGTTATTTACAGTTCCATTCTTAGCTTTAAATTCTATTAAGATGCTTTTCATTTCAATTTTAATTATTCCAGACAAAACGTGACAGTGAACCTGAGAAGGCAAAAGAAAAATCTTTCAGAATAAATGTCTTCGTGAATTTTTGTCAAAAATAATTTTCGAGCGTTGGAATACGCCTCACAAGTACATTTACATCTGATTGAAAATCAGTGTAGCTTCATATGAAAAAGTTTTTGATATATATTACGTTAAAATTTAAGTTATATTATTACTTAGAAAATATAGTGGGGATTTATGTATCAAAATTTGCTTAGATTTTCGATTCTGAAGTTTATTAAATCAAAATTGGAACTCGGACATAAAAATAATAAAAAAAAATTTTTTGACATATTTATTTTTATTTACGTTATATTAAAAATTAAACCTTTTTATATCCGTTAGAATATAAAGTATGAATCAGTTTGGCGACAAAAAAATCTCTGTGTTATATTTTCTTTAATAAATTTTACAAGCGCAATATTTTTAACATTTTTGAATCTCAACCATTATTTTTAGTTCATCAAATCTTTCATTTGCCAATTTTTAATTGTGTTAATGCTGTTATTTAAAAAATTGTTTCTTTGTACTGTTAAATTAGCAAAATAAGGAAAGAAATTTTCCGTCTCAAATATGATTAAAATTGGTATTCTTTGAATAAGTTTCAAATATTAACCAAGCATTTCTGGGAAAAACTGCCTGAGAAACATTTTAAGATTTAAAATATATAACGGTAGTTATCTCAAAAATGTGAATATACTACTACATTTTAAAATAAAATTCATGGAAAAGTGATTTTATAATTATGGCTCATTTAATCTGAATTTTCTGAAAAAATAATTAAAATACAAATTTTTTTCAATAAATTTATGTCAACCTTTAAAAACAGACAAAACATGAAAATGAAAAAAATATAGGAAAAAAATACGATAATCATTTAAATACTTTTAAATACGATGAAATCAGTATAATTAGATTTACACATTCATTAACGGATATTTTGTGATAGCTCATCCCTTGTTTCTATAATATGCTACGTAAAAATATTGTAAAATAGAATTTTTAGAAGAAAAAAAATTAATGATTTTGATAAATTAAATTTGTATTTTAAATGCAGGAATTGCTTCTTAAAATGATAATCAATACGTTTCGATTTGAACCAAAATTTATATTTTAAAAATAAATAAAAGCACTTATACAATGTTATAACTCTATTATAACAAAAAGATTTTCATTTCACTTAATGAGGCGAGAAGTCTAAAATTAAAGATGCTTTTTAGTCCCCCCGAGTTCGCGATCAATTTGAAAACAACTAAGCCTAATCGTGCCTTTGATTCCACAAAGGAAAATAGAGAAAAGAAGAACTTGAGCTTTAATGCTATGCAGTGACGAAAAGAAAAGAGAAAACCGCATTCCTTATTGAATTTGATCGGTTTTTCTTTCCTATTAGTGGGGATTTAACGTCGTATTAAACGCGGTTACTTGAGACACTTCGTCTTTGGGTAACTTTTGAAAACAACCGACGCCGATCATGAGTATAGGGTTCGGATTTAATTAAAATTGATCTGGCTAAGGGAGAACAAACACTGCTTTTGCCGATCCAAATTATTTTCTCCGTTCGAAACTCAAAGTTACTGGAAGGGAAGAGGAGGCTTTTCTTTTAGAGGTGGCCAAAGGAGAGGGAAAGCGATTTCCTAGCAAATATTAGATGCTCTCTTCTGTAGCAATTAAGAAAGGACGAGGATGGAGTTGTACTATTTCTGCTTGTGAAAGACCTTTTCCCAATGGTTTGTCAATAAACGTTTTCTCTCGTCTGGCAGATAAAAGAGGGAGGGTTTAAATTAGATTAGGGCCTTACGGAACCTTCGAAATGTGGAACAAGGAGAAGATAGACGATTTCGGGGGTGCAGCAATTATTGATAGGGCTCCAACCAATGATGATGGTAAGAGACGAATCATGTAAATAAGAGGTTTAGTTTCCTGAAAGTTAAAATTCCCCTTTAAGGGATCCGCCTTTCCCGTTTCCTCGTTAAATGGGACAATATTACTATTGGTCAGCTTAAGTTGCAGCGTCAACATTACGCTAAGTAAGTTAATTATATGGCAAGATTTCGGAAATTAATTAAGTTGAATGCTGTTAAAGGATTCCTTGTTGCAACATTTTGGATTAACGTTAAAGATATGCCTCTCATGGGATTCTGCGGAAGTTTAAGCAGTCTTGAACAGAAAACTAAGGAATAAAAAATTGCAATCTTTCTCTATGGCCCGATAAATAAGTTCATTTTCAATAATTAGTTGCCTGTTATAACATTGTCAACTTAGAAGTAATTCAGGGACAATATATGCAAGATTTATTTAATTATATATCTATTTAATTTATCCATAAATTTAAGTTTAAAAATGATTTTTCTTTATATAAATGAAATAACTTCTTTTTAATATAAATGAAATAACTTTGACCTTTGATTCATTTTTAAAGATAAACACATAGGTAAGGCAGAGATTCTAACTCTACATGATTTATCATATCATTTGCCACGTACACGGGTAAAGAACATATGTCAAAAGGAATTTTTCTTTTGTGCGTATGTTTTGCATGTTATTTGTGTTTATGTAAGCCAAACCCCTTATGCAGAAAGCACTTGAGGCAAAATTCTGATTTATATTCAATATATGGAGGGAAGTGGATATTATTCATGGGAAACTGGAACATTTGTATTTTCTTGGAACCTAACTTATAGCAGGCAGTAAAGGGAGTGACCAATTCATTGTTAAAGGCATATAGGTCAACAAAATGTCTAAGTTTCTTCCTATGATTCCTATTTCCCATCGATATCCTTAATCCACTAGGCTTATTTCCAGCCTAATAAACAAATACATTTTAATTACCTAGTAAAATAATAATTCCTAAAATTAAAATGAATCTATTCATGATCATATTGTTCCTGTTGAATGTGTCGGAAAATTTAATTTAAAAAACCATTGCATATCTTGTGGGAAGGCGAAATTATGTCAGATACCGTGCAAGATACCGTTGATAATGGCGGATTCTCTTGCTTCTCTCTCTCTTATAAATGAGGCCGCGGTGGCCTGGTGGTAAGGTCTCGGCTTCGGAACCGGACGGTTTCAGGTTCGAGACCCGATTCCACCAAAGAACCGTCGTGTAAGAGGGTCTGTTGCACGTTAAATCCGTCCTGACCAAATGTCCTTCCGCTGGTGTGGTGTGGTGTGGAGAGGGGGTGCCAGCTCAGGTGTCGTCCTCGTCATCTGACAGCGGTTCAAAATTACGAAGTCCGTCCCAAAATAGCCCTAGTGTTACTTCAAACGGGACGTTAATATAACTAAACTAAACTCTCTTATGAACTAGGTTGACTTGAAATGGTGCATTAGTGAACAGGAGAGCCATAAGTTGTTATGACTACGTAACACGTACGTTATCCATGATTTATAATTTTTAATCAGAATTTTCATTAAATATGATTCATATGGCAGGTCTTATTATTACATTAAATGCATTAATTACAAATTACAACACATTAAATACCCAGTTGAAATAAATAGTGAAAAGTTGCGAACACATGCACCATTTTAACTAAATGGAGAAAAATTATTTTGTAAATTTTGATTTAAGGTGAGTTAATTTATTGTTTATAAAACATGTTTTTACTTATTTATTTTGTCTATGAATGAGATTTTAAAAAGACAACTTCGATTTTTTTCTTATTGCGATAATTTACTTTATAAATGAACTGAAATATCGAAAAAAAAGGGGATGGAGTGTTATAGCAAAACATCGGGACAAGTTGTACTAGATAAAAACTTTCGAGATTTCCTTTCATTTGTATTCGATTCACATACTTAGACTTATTAAGTATTATCATGCAGATAATACCAAATTTATCGCTAAAGATTTACATCTGAGCGAGTCAAATAAAAACTCTAAAATAATATATATTATTTTATTTACCTCATAAAGAATTAGTGGAAAGCGAAAATGATTATATAATTAATAATAAATGAAAGCAAGAAGGAGGGTTAAAAGAATGGAAAAGGTTTCAGGGAATATATACGAATGGGAAAATAAGGGAATAAAAGGGGAAGTAGAAGATTTTGCACTAATATACAGTTTTGAAAGAAGAATGGATTTCCAGTAATTTGTGGAGAGCGTGCACAAACCCTGATGATATGTTATATTATAGTATATTTCATTAGCATTTCGTTTTGAAAGAAAACATTAGGGATGTTTTAGGATAAAGCATGGAATTTCAAACAGTGGTCAGACAACGAGGATAGGTTCTGAGTTGCCCCACTCCTCTTTTGTGCCACATCCGGGAAGAGATGTTCTGGCCAGGCATAGCATATACCTTTTCCGCTTATAGAGTGGTTCTTCGGGAAATTTCGATTTGAAACCACGTATACTCGAGAATGAAATCTGAGATATTGCAAACAGATCCCACATGCTTCCTCCCCTGTTCAGATGAAGAAAAAGGGGTTCAATGCATAGTTTGAAGAAATGTGTGCACAAAATGTGTACGATAGAAAATGACTTGCCTGCGTTCACTGCAATTCTGATTCAAAATTAATTCGATGTTAATTGGTTAAAAAATTTCATGTTTATTTTACTGTAAATCACTCGGTGTCATTTATTTCTCATTATGCTAAATGACAGTAATTACTAAATATCATGTATTTTAATTAATAAAGGAATGCTACAGGAAAAATAATTTTAAATATTTTGATTTTATTGTTATAACTTGTTCGATATCTGGGGCGAGTTGTAACAACTAACTAGTTCCGAAAAAATATCTGTGGCGCTAAAATTAATAAAATTGTTGAATATTTGAATAGTTAAGATACAAAAGTAAGTAGTTACAGTTCTATTGTAGAATCACGAATACACTAAAAATATAAACATTTTTTTTCAAAAGTTTCAACTAGCCCCTATCTCCCCTATTACTTAAATTCGTTATAGAAAGTATTGATATTATACACATGTGTTAACAATTACAAATGTAAACACATATTTGTTTCATGATTAATGAAAATATGGCGAATATTCTGGTATTCTTCATTTTAAAATATAACCAAACGTATATCAATGTTTTAAAGGATAGTGATAGAAGACGATTAATGCTAATAAAATATTTAATTCCCTCATGCATAAATGTACATTGTTCACCTTCTTCGTTAAAAGGAGCTTGAATATTGCTGGTCAGTTTAAGTTGCAGCGTGCGTCAACAAAACGCTGATAACTGCGTATATTTACTACACAGGTTAATTACTAGGTAGAAATTTAGAAATTAATGTTACATTTTCGGTTAATGCTGAGGTTATATCTCTAGAGGACTATAGAAAATAACAAATTGCATTTTATTTTTAGCAGATGTTTCAAAATTATATTTCCTAAAAAAATGTGTTTTATTTTATTTGCTGACCGTTGTGTATTGTGATATTAAATTATATTAAAACTAATTAAGGATATAATTTTTCTGAGATTAATTTAATTAGACATTCAAGTTCACCATTTAAACAATGAAAAATACCACTGAACAAAGAATTTTTCAATAAGAAAGCTTCGATAGAAATATGCTTCAGATACAGAGATTAATTTTCTGAGGTTAATTTAATTAAATATTCAAACTGTGCTATTTTTATCATTCAAGGATATATTTTCTTTAAGCCTAATTGAACGGAGAATTGGGTGATCTCCTCAAAAGTAATGTGCTCCAATTGGAGAGATAAGAAATTCGACTCGATTTTTTCCTTCGCATTTATTTGAAGTTAATAGTTAATAAATGAATAGTTAATAAATGAACTTTGAGAATAATTCTTGATTTTAGCAGAAAAGATCATTCAGCCATCATTTAAAATAGAGGTCGCTGAACTAATTAAAATAAATCAAGAAGCTTTAATATACAGAATTGTCATCTTATGCATGTGTTATTTCTGTCATGCTTTAATTTATTTTTAATATTTTGTGAGCTTATTTTTTTTGTATTTATTAGTTTACTTCAATATTTTCCCTGTTCAATGTTCTTAGTTTTGAATAGGCATCCTTTAGTCTCATATCTATTTACAATTCAGTTATTTATTTATTTATTTGCTTGCAATTTCCACCCCTTGCTCTTTCACCAGATGAGAGATTTAAATTATTTAGGGCATAGACGTATGCATGGGGTGGTAGTTCTGTATAATATAGTCTTATAAAGAAGTTAAGTTCAATCATTTAAAATCTGTAAAATTGCATGATAAGAAAATAAGCATCTTTTTTTTTATCTGAAAAGCAATGAACTATTTACATGATTGATGAAATGTTTAAATGTAACTTTAAAAAAAGCTTCAATAATTTCAAGCAAGAAACAAATATGAATGAGCAAAAAGTGGCGTAACAGATTTATATAAGACCAGAATCATAGTATTTTTTCGACAATGTATTTTGATGTGATTTATTAAGAGAAAAAAATTAATTTTAATATTTTCAGATCTTGATTCTCTTGATTTGAGGCATCGACATTTCTTTTGCACCCTACTGCTATGACACTGTACTACAAAACTCAAAAGATTAATATATTTAACTAAATAGTGAATATACATTCCTTTTAATAGTATGAGAAATTTTGCACTAATCACAGAAATTTATATACTTACGTGTCGCAATTTATGATACAAACTAATAAAAGATTTTAGATTTCACATCTAAAACTTTTTTACTGATTTTTAATATATTCTGTATGGAATAGTTTCAAATTTGGAACGTTTTTTCTCTATTAGCTCTATTTATTGAGATTCAGTGATAGTGATATATACATTATGAAATACTTTCTTTTTTAACTCATAAAGGAGTAATTCACATTATGGTTTTATTTTTGTTTGGTCCTTGTGTTTTTCTTTGTTCTTCTCATTTGAAAACTATATTGTAAATTAGCGAGATATTAGATTACGTCCAGTAAACATTTATCTTCCTGAATATTTCCCATCGATTGGCAACTAATTTTGATAACAATTCTAGAAGATGTTTGAAATATTTATTTATACGCAATGGCAAAAAGTATGAATCAATACCCATTTTCTCATTTAATAAAAATGAAAGAAGAAAATTGATAACATGTCTTTGGTCAGTACTAAGATTAAATTTCATGAACATACATAGGTAACTCAAATAGGCTTAAAAATAATTATCTTGTTATTTGGTTAGCAAGGATCTCAACATGAAATATTTTGATTTCTGGCGCCTATGGAATAGTAGAGTTAAACAGCAATTGTCGATAAGAAAATAATCTCAATAAAAGAGAGATTGTTGGTGAAAGAAGAAATGTCATCAGTGAACATTAGGTAAGACGTGACAGGATCAGTTTTCTTCAGCTGAATGCATAGCTATAGAGTGAAGGAACAGTTCATGAAGGATCTTGAGCAGGATAAGGATTGCTATGCAAACGTAGGACAAAAACTCTTGACAAAAACTGAAACAATGGAAAAACTAAAAGGTGGAACTTTTTACTGTTCTTAAAAAGTTTCTGAACGAACCTAAATTCATTAGTTTGTTGAATGAATTCTCTAAGTAACTAGGAAATTATTATAAAATTAAAATGATTTCAAACTAATTACGAGCTTTCTTAAGAATCTTAGAGATATGCATTTGAAAAATATTGTATAAGATACTTAGTGTACAATAATGTAGCGCTTGTATTTTGAACATTGCTTAAATTTACAAGAACTGTCCTAATAAGCCTAAAAAGCTTGAAAAGTCTAAACATAAGGACTTGACGCTTTGAAAGGGTCAACACAACTAACTTGAACAAAATTTGAATCAATTTGTTTTAGTAAAATTGACTTTATCTTAATATTATATGCATCTCTTATATTCCAGTTTATATGAAACTTTTCAATTGACTATGTTCCATGGAAAATTATATACATTTGAATTGACTATAGATACATTTCAATTGACTATGTTCTAAGGAAAATCAGATAGATTTAAATTTATTATATTCCATGGAAAATCAGACACATTTCAATTGACTTTATTCCATGGAAAATTAGATACATTTCAAATAACTTTGTTCCATAGAAAATTAGATATATTTCAAAGGACTTTGTGTCTTGGAAAATTAAATAATCATTTTTTCTATTTTGAGGAATTAATTCTTCTATACTATAAATTTGAAAATATTACTTAATTAATAACAGTTATTAATAAGTAAGAGCTTTAAAAAATCCATCTATATTAAAATATAAAGTGAGAAACTGCAAATATTAACATATTCTTTTATTTTAATAATTTCAATGTCTTGAATTTTTTATTCTTGAAACACTTTTTCTTCCCGACCTCGCATGGAAGAATTAACAATTTGAAATACCACATTTGCCAGATGTGTGCATGATATAATTAAAGATAAAAAATGTTAAAGAATTTATTTTTTACATTACAGAGAAGAAATGCGGCAAATCATTCTTTAATTCTTATGTAAAAAAAAAAAAGGAATAAAGCTTACTTCGAACACAATGGTTGAAGTTTTATTTTTTGAATAGAGATCCTATTTCAAATTATAGAAACAATGGAGAAAATGTTAGTAAGGAAAAGTGTGCAAAAATTCAATAAATTTCTTATTAAGTTCTGGAAAAAGATATTGAAATGAATTAATTACTTTCTTTTGCAAAAAGTGTATGGCGCTGTGATAGATTAATTTATTTTTCAAATTTTAATAATGAAATCGTTTTTTTAGGAAATTGTTTTCAATTATAATATCGTGCAACATGTCGATAAATAAATACACGACGCTAAGTAAACATAATTTCTTTAGTTGATTGGAAATTATTTTGCTTTATTTTAGAAACCTGAAATGAATTTCCAAATATTATATTGCTTTAAACTTGGGATTATTAATTTCTTAATTGTTACGTATATATTACAATATCTTCTTTTGTATTATTTCATCCTAAAATATTAAAATGAAAGGTTAATAATAATGTTGGTTTTGGCAACAATTTGGCCTCATTTATTGAAATAGATTATT
The DNA here is from genome assembly GCA_026543865.1 of Argiope aurantia. Taxonomy (NCBI): domain Eukaryota; kingdom Metazoa; phylum Arthropoda; class Arachnida; order Araneae; family Araneidae; genus Argiope; species Argiope aurantia. The sequence goes on along the minus strand of JAPMOR010100639.1, from coordinate 66,015 downwards.
GAATTTCAGTGAAATAATTGTTTTCACGCCTAATAAAGTTTCATGAATATATTTAATAATGTGAAACGTTTTTGGCCGTAATTTGCTATTTAAATGCCAATAAACGGATTATTTTATTATTATTATGGTTGTTATTATAATTTTCATTAACTTTATAGTTATTCGAGAATTTCATCTGAAATATTTAACTACTATTTAGTGTTTAAATAATTTTTAATTATATATAGAATGATTCGGTGCATAATATTTTCGAAATCGATCAGAAAATATTATTAATTTATATATATGTATGTATGATAGAATTTGTATTTTGAAAGACACAAACCAAAATTTAATTTTCTAGATATATTAATTGAAAACTAAAAGTGATAAGATTTTACTAAAGTATTTTGATTCTGTTTATGATAAAAATATTCATAATACATTATTAGCCAATTTTTTTAAATTTGTGTTGTTGAAGTTACTTAAATGAAGCATTGTACTATTAATTTAAATTAAACAGACAAAATCGTTACATAGTTAATGAATAGTTGAAGAAAATATATTTGCCATAAGCCTTCTAATTTATTGTCGAATGTTGCTATTATCTTAAAACTTTCATTACTAAAATCATATTTATTTAAAATGTTCTTGATTTTATTTCAGTTATTTCATTACAATTTAAAACTTTCTATAAAAGTATAATAAAAGTGTATATTGATTATAACTTAAAAATTCATTCATTAACAAAGCAAATTACCAAACTGATTGAATGGATTATAAAATTTTGTGTAAAAGAAATAAAACAGTAATATTACTTTCCTTGGAAAAAAAACATTCATATTATTATTTCAAATATTTTAGAAAAAAAATCCAGAAATTATTTTTTTCGTTTGAGAGGTCTAATTTTCGATTAGCCCTATCGACGCATTCAGTTCTTACTGTTCAATTGCAAAAACATTACTAATTTAGTTTACATTTTCTTAAAAATAGTTGTGGAACATGTTCTTCACGTTAGAATAATTGGATTATGCATCATTAAAATAGGCTTCTGAGTCTTATTGTATGTTGATTAATTTTAATTATTTCAGAGATCAGATTAAATACGACAAAAATATATTGATTAAATTTAATATTAATTAGTATATGCTGATTGATTTAATTATTTAGGAAAAAAGATTAATTACGACAAAAATATATTGATTAAATTTAATATTATTTAGTATATGTTGATTAATTTTAATTATTTGGGAAAAAAGATTAAATACGACAAAAATTATTGATTAATTTTAATATTAATTTAGTATATCTTGAATAACATTAATTATTTCAGAGATTAGATGAAATAAGACAAGAATTTGATTAAATTCATTCATTTTAAAGCACAAATTTTCAGAAATTAAAATCATTAAGTAAAATTTTTCAATGCTTAGAAGATTTCAAGCTTAATTCCTTGGACTAGAAGAACAATGTACTAAAATAAGATTTTAAAACAATATATTACTAAATGTTTGTATATTTCACGAATTTTATCACATTTGATAAAATTAAAACATAACATAAAGTTCAGCGCGTATTCTAAAAAAAAAAGTTTTTTTTTTATAGTTTTAGTTTAGCTAAACTAGTTTTAATATGTTAATTCTATAGTTAGATTATAGTACTAAGAGAAATATAAGATTATCTTTTAAGTTAAATTTCAATGAAACTAAGTTGCAAGCTTTGATATTTAGAAAATGTTATTCTATTGCATCTTTTCAATGTAGCTAATGAAAGCTGGAAGGGGAGCGTAAACTTTCTTTCAGAAAAATAATGAATGAATTTGTTTACATTTAAATCATTAGTTTTCAGATATCATTAATTAAACTATTGAAAGATAATTTGAAGAGTCTCTTCCAGGTAATTATTTGTAAATCGAATTATTAATTTGTTCATCAATAATTTATCAGTAATTAATCAACTGAAAGAATCCTTTTAAGAATCTAAAAAATGTTTACGTTTTCCTTAAAATATATAAATTAAGATTATTTTCCAAAGCACTTATGTAAATAATTTTACTCAGCATTCAAGTACTTAGACTCATTAAGTATGTACCGAGAATATGAAGGGAATTCTCATGTAAAAGTAAAGGCGGACAAAATAAATGTTTTAGTAAACAAAATTTAATAATTATCAAAATAAAATTCTTCAATTAGTCATCTTCCTAAATGAGAATTTTTAGAATGCAGACATTTATTTAACTATGAATAAATCTGTATTAACTTTTATTACAATTGAAATACCAAAACTCAATATCACATGCTTCGCATTCTTTATCATTGTCTCTTACAATTTAAAGATAATTATTTTTAAAGGGAATAATACAAGATAACTTTCTGGTAAGTAATTATATACTTCATATTATTGAAAATATATGATTCTGAACTCCTGTATTGTTTAAGAAATGAAACCAGTAATTTGGAAAATTATTTTGATCTTTAGGAAATGAATTTATCATCATTAATTTTATAATAATATTTAGTGCATTCGAGTGACATTCTGCATAAATTAGCTTTCATAGCGAGAATGAGTTCACAAATGCTGCTAAACATTTCGATACAAGTTGTGCCTTTCTCTAATCACTTATTAAGGGCCGCGGTGGCCTGGTGGTAAGATCCCGGAATCGGAACCGGAGGGCTTCAGGTTCAAGACCCGATACCACCCGAAGAATTGTCCTGTAGCACTAGCGGAAGTAATGTGCTTCCGCTGGTGTGGAAGTTTGGAGAGGGAGATGCCAGCTTCGGTGCCATCCTCGTCGTCTGACCACAGTTCAAATTACGAGGACCGTCCCCAAATAGCCATAGGGTTGTTTTGAAACGGGACGTTAATATAACTAAACTTATCTAATCTAAGATTGTTTCGGCTCCGTGATTTGAAACCACAGCTTTATATTAAGAGAAGATAGCTGTTTAATATAATAAAACACTTAAAGATAATTTGATATTAATATTAACAATAAGTTGCAATAATGTATTATTCTTATCAAATATACATTAGGAATTATCCATAGATATAAATTGTCAATGAAGCAAATTATTAATATCAAGAAAAAAGTAATACATTTTATATAATGCGGTCATTTTTAATTAAAATGATGATATATTTTTGGCATGAAAAAATATATATTCCATCCAAAATTTTGGAGCTTAGCTTACAAATAGGGCAATTTAAGTAACAATTAAAAAAATCACCAGTTGTTATTTTAATCGGCAATATAACTTGCATTTAGCAAGTTCCTTTATTTGTACTCGATGTGTATTTAAATCACGGCAATTATTTTATTATTTTCAATTTCAAGGCAGTCATTAAGTTATAAATAGAAACGAATTAGGGTTGACACTACAGATAATAGATCAAGTAAGACCACTCAATTTATTGTTTGTAAAATTAACATTAATTTTATAGAATCACTATCCTAAATTTTGTTCCACAAGAAAAGAAGAAAAAGAAGAAAAGGTGCAAAAGCATACTAACAAAGAAATAAATATTGACTTTCTTGTATATTTTATTCTTTATTGTCCACTGTTGATTTCAACATGTAATGCCTTGATAATGTTATAGAAACATAAAAAGTCATATTAATAATTAATTTAATACATTCCATAAAAATATCAAAGATTAGATTTAAAAATATATAGTGGAATATTTATTATTCTTACCGTAATGTCTCGCTTTGAAATTATATTAGTATTACTTTGATATTATGGCAATGCTGGTATGATTCTTTTACTTGAATCTGAGCACTAGCACCAAATTTCAATACCAAACAGGAACGCGGGGAAAGTAACAATCTTGTCATTAAATGTAAGCACCAGCATTAAATATTTTATAATATAACTTATTTATTTATTTTAATTTATAAATAATAAAGAAATAATTGTTTACCAGCAAAAGATTAATAATCATTCTCCCTTAGAAAAAAGCATCATTCGGTGTTTGTCTTTCTTGCAAATATTCTTTATACAGTAATTCCATAAATTTCTTCTTATTTGAGCATTACGATTTCTTCTAAATTCACAATTCATAAATAAGTTTTTCCATTGATCGAATATACTAATATTATTACACAATAAGAAAAAAAATGCATCGATGTATGTCACCAAAGCGACAGAAATGCTGCAGTAATCTTTCAAAATATATTTCAATTTTATGCATCATTTTTCAATATGTCGGTGTGACCGATAAAGGTGGTCTTGACAGCCATTTCACCTTTTGAGCCGTCGTGAAAAAATTCCGACCGAAAGGATAAGCGTAAGCTCGATTTATCTCAAAATGCTTTATTTCGTAACGATATCACACGGCCTGTTACAGTTTGCACGTGGCAGTAATTTAATGCATAATCGGTCTTTATAAAACTTTCACGAGGAATTTTCTGGAGGGGCAACGTTAACATGCTGCAAATTCATTACTTCCTGAAACGGCAATAGCTGTATTTTATCACGTTTCCTAAAGTAAAATGTTTTCAGTTTATAACGTATTAAATTATTTTTGGTAAAAAGAGAGCGTTGATCTTAATTATTTGTTTTTAGGCTTAGCTATAATTTTTGGAATTATTTTTTTAACTTAATCACTTTCTTGCATTTGAAATAGAATTTTATAATCTATTTTTTACTTCCTAACAAATGTGCTTTATTATTTTTTTATGTTCTCGCAAAATAAAAATAAATGCCACTAAAAATGTAAACCAATTCAAGTCCATTTATGAATCGCATGTAATCATGATAAAAATAAAAATGTATACCAAAAAAATGAAATAATAAAATGTACACCAATTCAAAATATAAAATAAAAATGTATAAATAAAAAAGTGTATACGTAAAATGTATACCATTAAAAATAAAATAAAAATGTATACCAATTCATGTCTATTTATGATCATTATCATGATAAAAATAATAATGTATACCAATAAATATTGTAATAATAAAAATGTATACAATTCAAAAAATAAAATAAAAATGTATACCAATTCATGTCTATTTATGATCATGATCATGATAAAAATAATAATGCATACCAATAAAAATGTATACAATTCAAAAATAAAATAAAAATGTATAAATAAAAATGTGTATACGTAAAATTTATACCGGTAAAAATAAAATAAAACTTTATATCAATTCATGTCTATTTATGAGTAGCATATGATCATGAAAAAAAATAATGTATACCAATAAAAATTGTAATAATAAAAATGTATACAAATTCAAAAAAATAAAATAAAAATGTATAAATAAAAAAGTGTATTCGTAAAATGTTTACCAATAAAAATAAAATAAAAATGTAAATAAATGCATGTCTATTTAAAAGTAACATGTGATAATGATAAATATAGCACATATATTGATGAAGAAATTAAAAAATAAGTGCAAATAGAATAAAATACAGTTAATTGTTCTTCTCTCTTTATTGGTAAGATCTGAATTTTAACACTGAAATAAATATTTCTTTTAAGCAATAAAAAATAACTTCCATCTTATTTCTTTCGCTCATATGACAAAGCTCTCCATTTTGATTTTTTCAGCGTAAAGGCGATTCACATCCAGATGCTGTTGTAGGAAACGTTCAGGGATTTTGAACTTTTTTTTGCAGGAAAATATCAAACTTCCCCCAGAAAGTTTCCTTCTAAATATATTATCATACATGAAGTAGCAGCAAATTTTGATATGTAAATGGAAATTTTAAAGATACTTTTAAATTTGACATGTGGATGGAAACTTTAAAGATACTTTTAAATTGGACATGCATATGGAAACTTTAAAGATACTTTTAAATTTGACATGTGGATGGAAACTTTAAAGTTACTTTTGAATTTTACATGTGGATGGAAACTTTAAAG
>JAPMOR010100639.1:37250-55101 GCA_026543865.1 Argiope aurantia | reverse complement strand
CAACTAAAAATTATTTCTTATTAAAACTAAAACCAAAAAAGGAACAGGAAAAACTTCACAGTATTTAGATAGTTCAAATGCAGGTACTTCTAAAACAAAGATGAATTGAGAGAAAAGTATTAAAATCAAGTTAATAGGAAAATCAAATAAACCAAATAAAAAACCCAAATAATATATATATATAACGCTTGCGCGGACAGAAAATCAGGCCGAATTTGTTAATCACCATTTGGCAACACTTCGACCTTGCACGGGAACATAAATAGCGACGGTTTTTTTTTTTAATAAGATTTTAAGCAAACGCTATTCTTGCATCGGTAATGAGAAGTTATTTGTGTTTACGAAGTACTTTTCTAAGGTTCAATTTTTCGAATGTACTTTTTGCCTTACATTTTTTTATTTCTTTCATTGTTTTATCCTTATTTAGAATAGACTGAATTTGAATATGGCTGCTTTCAGACAATTTTTTTTTAATATCAAATTCTTTTTCTGTTTCTGTAGTGTAGCTTCCAAATTTGAGCAATTGTGAGAAAAGCACTATTATTTTGAATTTGTTTTTTTATAAATATCATTTTTTTCATTCGGTTTCCATGGTATAGTACCTAAATTTGAAAAATTGTGAGAAAAGCACATTTTTAAAAAGATTTGTTTCTTTGGTGGATGTATAAAGTTATTTAAATGAAAGGTTATTTGTGTTTACAAAGAACTTTGATATAGGTGATTTTTGCGAGTGTACATTTTTTTTATTTATTTCATTTTTTTATCATAGTTTGGAATAAATTGATTCTGAATATATCTGTTGCTAGACTAAAGTAGTTTAGTAGATGGCGAACGAGCGAAGTGAGCTTTGATCGCGAAACGATCAGAGAGGAACTGCATTAGCAGTTCCTGGGGTTGATGAGCATAAGTGAGCAGTGGGCGGAGCCTCCTAGTAAATATTAAATGCCTATAAGTAATTTATAAATAAATTCACATTCACTTTATTTTCTAAGTAATTATTTATAATAGCATGTACTATGTGGGGTTTTAATTTAAATTGTGATAAGATGTTTTTGATATTGTGCACGTTTGTTAGTCATTAAATATACGGTGATTCTTCTTCTACTGAAAATTAAGTTAATAATTATGTCTGTCAATCTATAATATTATCTAAGTGCAGTGTCTGAACGACATTGCAGGCTCCTAATGTTATAATCAGAAATCTATTACATTATTTGTTACGTACATTATTACATTGTATTATTCAATATTCAATAATATTATACAATATTTCGAATATTGTCCTTTTTGCGAATATTAATGGCATACAGTATTGTACAATATATATGTGCTTCAAAGGTATTCCTACATGATTGAAAGCAATTCCATGCTGAAAAATCTTTTGAGCGTTTTTCAATATTCAAGCTATTTTCTTCATAATTTAACCTGCTTTATGGCTTATTTCAGCATATAATAAAGATAATAGATTAAAAATTGTGGATTTCTTTTAATTTTTTTCGGTTTAAAATTTTATTTAGATATGTAATTTAGACATCAAATTTTTTTTAGTAGTTTGTTTTGTTTCTGAGTGATCGTGCCCAAAAAAGACACAATGAAGTAAATGTGCAAATTGTATTTGATATAAACTTAGATATTTATTTACCAATTTGGTCATATGCTATATGCTACATTTTATCCTTAATGTTTTTCTAGACACATTGTACATATATTTATATACACTTTAATATACAGAAAGATAGACTGCCCTTCGGCAGTTTTGGCCTAAGAGTAGCGGAATCTTAAAATTTGGAATTAGATTATCTACCAAATTTCTTTCCCTAAACTGTTCCATTTTTAAAGTGATGCATTATGTATTTAACACTCTATATTTATTAACACTCTATATTCATTAACACTCTATATCATTTTATTTTATAGCTTAGCTCACACTGCAGTGAAATAAAATAATCAAACAATTTAATTATTTACATTTATTGCAAGGATATTTTGAAAATTTCTCGTATGTACGTAGATTCACAGACGTAGATTTCAAAAAGAATGAATAAAATTTCTGCGAAATTTAAAAAATGAATATTTATAAAACTGTACCGATTTGCTCAAATTATCTATACACAAATTTCACAAAATTTCCATTTCAAATATAATATTTCAAAGAGTTGTATTAATAAATATGAAGGTTTTGTTTTGCTTCAAAATCCTTTATTATTCCAAGCAGTTGTATTTCATACAATGTTTCAAAATATTCAACCAATGTGATTTTGAATTTTCCTATTTACATATCAAATATTTTCTAAAAAGAATTTTTTTTGATTTAGTGAGGTTTAAAAATTGAATATTCAACAAACTCTGCAGATTTGCTTAAATTTGCTCATTTCATTTTTTTAAAAAATCCGTTTCAAATTGTAAAACATGTTTTTAAAAATAAATATAAGCGTTTTGTTTTGCTTAAAAACCCTTTATTATTTCTAGCAGTTATATTTCATACCATACTTTTTTCATTAATTTATATGTAGAAAAATTCTCACTTTTTGTATATTCACTATATAAATTTTATAAAAAAACATCTGTTAAACGTTATTTAAGCAAAAAAAAATGAAGTATTTTATTATAAAATAATTTAATATTAGAATTTTACGTCTATTCAATATTTATTTTATAAAGGAAGAAGAAATTGTAATTAATAGTAAAAACTCTTAAATTCTTGTAGAAATAAAAAGAACACATAGTTGTAAGATCATTAACTAACTTCTAACATAGTTTTGTTTTAATGGATATTTAAGTGAACATTGCCGCATCAACTTATTTTAAGCATGTTAAATATTTACAAAATACAACATGATAAAATGCATCATTAACGAAAGTTTTTAAAATTATCTACAGTAAATTAACTCCGAGTATATTCATTAGTATATTCATTTTAAAGGCAGTAAAGTTCATTTTCTTTTCTGTTATACCCTTAATGTTTGTCTACTCCTTCAAGAAAAGAGCTCAATATGTTTCAAGCTCTTTTACAGATGTTTATATTTTTTATAAAATAAAAATTGAAATAACATTTTAATAAATATTTGTTCTAAAAAGCGTATCAGCCAAGATTTATTCTGTACTAAAAAGGAAAGCTTGTTGTTTGTTTTTGGAAAAAATGAAAAATATATTAAATAAATTAAGTTATTAATAAAGAAATATTTTTATATAAATCACTGAGATTTTGTTAATTTCGAGCAATACATGGCATTTGTAATTTTTAAAGTAAGCAACTTAAGATTTAAGAAAAAATGTGTTGCTTATATGTAGTAAATAATTAAATATTTTATTATTAGTGTTTTTTTCTGCTATATTTATATTAATATTTCTTTTTTGGTTGAAAAACAAAACATGAAAATTAATTATTTGAAGACTTTTTTTGTCTTATTTACTACGTTTTATATTAAATATTTTTTTCTGTTTATATTCATTCTAGAATACGTATACCTAAAATTTGTATTTTTCATCTTTTTAAATTAATTTTGAAATTTTTTAAATAAATAAATAAAATAACTTACTCATTATGTTTCTAAAATTAAAGTACTTTAATAAGGAAACCTTAAATAAACAGCTAGTTTTTGAATATAAAATTTCTATTTCTCTAACTCGCAATATAATATACTATCTTTTATTTGCAATTTTTTTTGCATTCGTATATATATGTGTGTGTGTAATGATATTTCTTAATGTAATTTAAATCCTAATAAATTAGCTACTTTTATCTTACTTTATTCGAAAAATTCTTATTTTCTGATCTTAGTCCCACTTTCTTATTTTGTCAAGTCTAACAAACACTTCAAAGATTGTTGACTAATACAGCTCTCTAGATTCATTTGTAGGGATAAAAAATCCTTACGCCCACAACATTCCTTCCAAAGATACCTAAGGTTCCTTTTCCTGAATCAACATGTGTTGAAGAAATCCTTATTAGAATCCCTCAGTAAAAGCGGAAAAGGAAATATTTTGCATGCTTACTCTATAGTATGCCTGAACGAATAGGCGTATTTCACCTTTGTCCCCATTTATAAATCATGCCTTCTTGTGTAAAAAAATCGTTGAAGTAATTCCTAATCTCTTAAATATATTACATATATACCATGGATAATATGTGATCGATTATTATTAATATTAATCTAGGTTATCAATAACAATAAATTAATTATAATTAGTTAATTAATAATGATCATTGAATCACATTGACTGCTTTATACATATGTTTACGTTATATTATTAATAACACTGAGGAGATTCTAATTGTATACGCTATTTATTGTCATCATTTAAATAAGCAACAGAAATTAAAGTCATTCTTGCTGAAATGAAAGAAATTGAATGAATCCATCTATATATTTAAAATAATAATGGAAATCCAAGAAATTTTTCCCCATCTTCAAATAATGGACTGATTTCGGTAGTTTCTTTTTCGTTTGAAAGGTTATAGTCCCTAAGTGCGCCATCAATATTCGCCTATCGAACATACAGCCCTTATTTTTGGGAGGAATCGAGAATAAACTTTGGCAAGTCTGCATTTTGAAAAAATTGATTGACTTCGCGAAATTCACTCGAGAATATATATATTTAAAATAATTAGAAAATAACTAAAGAATTAGTCCCCGAGATCCAACCAATGGTTCGATTTCTTCAATTTCTAATTCGTATGAAAACTCAGGGTTTTTCAATATATTCAGTACCCACTCACCAAAATTCACATTTACGAGAGAACTCTCCAAAACATTGCTTTATTTCACCCTTCCTCTACATTATAAAGATATTTGAAAAAATGTTGACAGAGCACCAAGCCTCAAAAAATGTGAATGATCCTACCAATTTTATTTGTCAATTATTTTCAATCATCATGATATAAATATAACTTGATAACATATTTTAAGTTTATTGCAAAAATGTAATTTAAAATAATATTTTCCTTTATTGTTATAAGATGTAGTTTAGCAAAATCGATTGATATAAACAATAGTTTTAATGCGCTGTGTGAACACCTGTATGCAGATGAGAAAAGTTTAAATTAAGTGCAAAAGTAATTTTTCAATAGAAAAACAGTTTTATTTTTCTCATAAGAAAATTTAAAATATTATTAATTTATCTTTTTACCTGATGAACAATCTGGTCAGCTCGAATGTGCATTGTGCTATGGTAGCTAATTATATTGAGGATATTGACAATAATTGCTATGTTAACAGAATGAAGAAATTCATAAATTATTAGTGAAAAATTATTATTAATTTTTTATTAGTAATCTTCAAAAGCAATATTTTTTTCCATTTTATTTAAAAGATGTAGTAATGGAAAAATTTAACAATCTTTTAATTAGATTACATTTCCTTTTTGACTTTTATCCTACCCAAAATTATTTTACCTTGAAAATAATAATTACTTTTTTGTAGAAAATGATTATAATCTACAATATATTATTTTATCTTGAAAAGAAGTTGATTATTTTGATACTTTAAAAAATTAGTGACAAATCCAATATGTAAAGTTTTAAAAATAATTATTTCTTGAATCATCGATACGTGATAGAAACTTTTCTGAACAAATAAGAAGAAAAGAATAACAAATAAGATTGTAGAAAAGATTCTTCAAATTATATATGAAGAATCCTTTCCTACAATCCGAATAGAACATACATATATAAAAAGTGATAAACTACTTAAGAATGACAGAAAGAGATCATTAGCGTATTTAGACTATTTATGTAAATTATGAAATAAATAGCAAAATTATTATATCCGTGTAGCGGAATAAATGTTCATCTATAACGGCGGAAATTTATTCTGTTTTCACAAAACATGAATCCGTTACCTCCTGGTCAGATAATGTAAAGAGAGGTGGCGAAGTAAATAGCCTTGTCGGCAAACTGATAGAAATTTGAGTTTAATCAGGATACTGAACTGGAGCTTGTTCTCGAACTGTTTATCTAAGGTTTGGTGGAGAAGACACTTATCAATTGTAGTAAATGCGCATTTACAACAACAATGAACTCCTGTCCAATAGGAAGGGCAATTAATGGTAATTAGTAGATAAATGTTGTGTTGACTTTGTAAACAAGGTGGGAACATTCTGATATTCTGAATAGATAGGCAACGATCGGTCAGTAATGTTCACCAAAAGACACCTTGTTGAAACTCAATAAAGGTATGTCAATCAAATACAGTGAGTACAATGATATGAAAATGTATATATGTTTTTTTATTTATCTTAAACTCTTCTACGATTGAATGTGTGTATGTGTTTCGGCTCTCTGTGGGGAATTTCATTTGATCTAGAGACACAGAACATAGATCTTATGCATTTTTTGTGAATTTGCATGAATTTGAGTATGAATTTGATCAATATAGTAATTTGTTTCTGAAATTATAACTAATTAAAATTTGAATAGAATCTTCGAGTTTTTTCGCTATAACTTCCGAAAATATAGCACAAAACCTTCTTTTTTTACATTTTAAAATACAAGAAAAATTTGTTTCCAATGGTGTGCGATACCAATATCCAATTTGGTTATTAAGTGGATACGCCAATGTTTATTTTACCGCACAATTGTTTAAATAAATTTTAAAAATATTTTAAGCGCACATATGCAATAACATGTTTGAATATATTGATTATATAATACATACATATTTTATAATCAATATATGAAAATTAGGTTTACTTCAGTATACATAATGCTTTTCATAAAATTTTGTAAATTTTGTTTGCCGTAATGTTTGTGACAATTTTACAAATTTTTCGAATATGTAATCTATTTTGCAGATTTCGATATAAGAAATTTAATAGGTGCTTCACTGCTTTAGCAATGTTGTAGATACTCTGATATTTTTGATTTAAAAAAAAAATTGGTAACTTTTCCATCTATTGCGAAAAATATTCTGAAGTTTATTTAATTGATTCAGCTGTTAAATCCGTATTAATTAGCTATTGGCAATTAATTCGATAATAACTATTGGTGGCTTCAAAAAATCATCTGTTATCATCAAAATGTATATTCTAATTTAAATTTTTTTAAAAACTCTCTGTAATTGATAAAATAACTTTGTCTCTTTAGAATTTTTTACAAAAATATGTTAATATAAAAATCTTAAATATGAAAATATTTCTATTCTGAGTAATCTATATATATTAGTGAGTTTATTTTAAGTGTTAATATTACATTGCCAGTTATAAATTGAATCTATGTAAGATAAACACCCTATATAATGAATGCAAATTAAAACTTTTGTCAAATATTTACCTTAATAATCAAATCGCATATTATATTTGTAGAGTGTAATACAATGTAAACAGTTACTATATTAATTGCTCCAATATACATTAACAACACCTTTTTCTTTTCTAAAATTTCCCCCTCATCCATTCCGTTAGAAATATATAACACTTCATGAATAATTCTACAATACTTTTGGTCTCTGCCCTTTTCCAGCGTTTGGTCCTACCTAAACTTATACTAATGAATAGCACTCCATTGGGAAATTTTCTGACGTGAAAGAATAAGCTATTCAATTATCAATCAACCGCCAGATGTATTGGACGGAATTTCTTTCTTGGTGTGTCGCAATGCTTTATAAATCGCATATTCATTCCTTGTCTCTAGAAGTCTTGAGATGTATTTCCTAATGATGAATGGTATGCCAAATAAAAATAATTTGAATCAGGTGAAAAAGGCCTCTAGATGTTGTTTTAGGTGGTACACTTTCAATTCTCTGCTTGTTTAATAAGATATTTTTAAAATATTAAATTGAAGATCATATTTTCTTCGTATTGTAAATATTCATTATGTAAGCCTGGCAAATACTTGAATTAAACGGATTTAAATGTTTTCTAAAAGGTTATCTTTTAAAGAAATTCAACTGTAAAATATTATATGAACACCATTGGATTTTTATTGACTAAATTAGAAAATTGATTATATAGAGAAATTAATCAGAGAAATTGATTAGAAAATGGATGTCCATTCAATAATTTATTAAATTTCATATCTATTTAGAGAAATTGATTAGAAAATTGATATCTATTTAAAACCTGATTTAAAATTAAATATCTATTTAAAAAAAAATTGATAAAAAGTTGAAACCTATTTAAAAAATGTTTTAGAAATGTGATGTATACTTAAAGAGATTCATTAGACAATTGGTATATATTTAAAAATACTTTAGAAATTTGATGTCTATTTAAAGAAATTCATTAGAAAATTGTTATCTATTTAAAAATACTTTAGAAATTTGATATCTATTTAAAGGAATTCATTACAAATTATAGTTATTTAAAGGATATAAACAGTTAAATTACTTTAGAAATTTGATGTCTATTTAAAGAAATTCATTACAAATTATAGTTATTTAAAAGATATAAACAGTTAGATACTATTTTATTGCTAAAATTTACAAGAAAATATTGCTTAAAAATATATTTTAAACAAATTAATGCCTTACATAATATATTTAACAAAATTAGCTTAAATATTTGCTGAAATGCTATATTTATTCGAACTTAATTTGTGAAATAAAGTTTCTTTTGAACAAACATTATTTTTAAGTCTCTAAAAGCACGATATTATGCATAAGTGGAATAAAAGAAAATCACCCTAAGGTTTTGACTGCTTTGATTTACAAACAATGTTGGTATTTAAAATTATCTAAATAACTATTTTTAATTTATTTCAAAAAAAATTTTCAATACAGTTGAAACCAAACAAAGCTGGATCTTTCCATGCTTCTGAAATCCAATATTTTATTTAGATTTGCATATGAGTTGATTATTGAAAAGTTGACTAGGATGGAATTTAAAATACTTTTTTATGAATAAAACATAAATATATTTATAAAGACTTCGAAAAGTTTTAGAAGGTAAAAATTTAATAGAACTTTAAAACATTCAGTCATGTTTATTTACTTTAATATTTCTTTGAAATTTAGCAATCTTTCTAAATAAATTCATCCGAGTTTTGATTATGTTTTGTGGCAGTTATTGCAATCATTATAGAATAGATATATACTATAATTTTTTTAAAAATATATATCTTAATTGTTAAAAAAAATCAATTATATTAAGTATTAAAAAAAGAGGCAAAAGGAACCTAAAATTGATTTCGTTAAATCTTGAAACTTTTCTTGAAAGTTGATTCAATTATTTTATTATATTTAACTGATGATAAAAGGTATATATTTTCCTTTTAAAAAAATAATCATTTATAAATGTAAAATGTATCTTCAGAACTCTGTAATTGCAATTATTTGCAAAACCATTCAATTCCTGAATACTGAGATATAAAATGAACGAGATTATTAATTATCTGCATATTATGGCATCTACAATTTTTCTTAAATAAATTTCTATAAATAAATGTATTTCTGCAAATATTTTATGTTTAGAGGAATTTCTACAAATCAAATTCTGCGAATAAAAATCATTATGATTATTTTAGTTTTAGACTCATTTCTTTGTATCCTGAACAGATTGCGTGCAAAATAAAATAACATATCCCTAACGATTTTATTAAAATAGGTAATTGAAATACCATTCCAGTGTAAATATAAAATATTTAGAAAAGTTATGAGTTATAAAGCAGGTTTTCTTTAAAAGAGAATTCCAAAATGTTTAATTGCAAATTAAATCTTGAAGTTAAAAAGAAAAAAAAATCAAAAACCTGAAAATATATGCAATTTTCACACCACTTAAATTCAATCTTAAGGGGTGCTGCCTCCAAAATAACTTTGATATAAAATAAAAATTTTAATTTGTTTATCTTAGGTGGTTGAACACTTCCAAAGTTCACATGACTTCCTTTATTTGTGAATGTAGAACACAAAAATGTACAATAAACCTGAACCTATCTATAAGAAAATTAAACACTTAACCATGTTGATCATTGTTCGCTTTTCTTGATTTTTAATGAGAATCAGCTACATGCTCAACATAACTTTTTATCTTCATGAAAATTCAGTGAAGTTATAAAAACTGGCATCACCGTAATTATAGAATATACTATAAATACATAATGTAAACAGTTTTTACATACTTACGCATTTCACTATAATTTACTAAATTGAGCAAGCAAATCGTTTATGATAAATAGAAAAATTTGATTAATGCATTATTTGAATGTACGTATTTTAATTTTTAAAAAAATCTATAAATTTCTTCCTTCGCGTGATTTTGTTTTGCAGCATTAAAAATTCTTCAAAAGGTTTCTCTCTTTATTTAGTTAATTAAGTCCTTGGTATTCTTCTAAGATGGTGCATTCTAGGGAAATTAGGAAATGTTGATATATAGTTACAACCACTTGAGCATCAGTGACATTTTTTCTTCATTCTTTGCAGTTTATAGCAGCACTACAAGCAGTATAACAGGAAAAAAAAGAAAAATTATAGAGCGATTACATATCGTGTCTATTCATTATTCTTGAGAAATGAAATTAGAATAGCTTACTGGTACATATATAATTGCATATTTAGAATTAAATTTTGAGAAATATAATTTTTATAGAACCATTAAAGTTATAATGTTCGTAGATAAGTACTTTAATCTTAATAATATTAATAGCGATGTTCATCTGTATAAAATAAACATTAATATACAATGATTTTTTGTCTTCTAAAAATTCTTCAGTGCTTTCAAGAAAAGTGATTCACCTCAAATTACCGAATCTTCTCAAATTATGCCATATCAAATCTCAAAGAAGCGCATCATTTCTCAATGCGAGTCTATTTCCCCTACTGCCCTGAAGCCATCAAGAGATTTAAAACTTAACACATGCAAATATTCTGCCTCATATTTTCCTTCTGCTTTCACCAGATGGTGCAGAAATTTTAAATGCATTACTTAGATCCCACCGGCTCTTATTGTTTACTATTAAAACATGCTATTATCCCTCTCCTCCCCCTCTCTCTTTAGAGCGAAGGGAATGACAAATACCGAATTAAAAAAATAAAAAGAAAGAAATTTCCCAGCACCCCTTTCAGTGTGGAAAGGTTTATGGAAATGAAGTAGGAATCACTTTGGAAGTTTTCTGGATTCAATCAAAACCGTCTGTTGCGGCGTTTTCTTGGCACAATTCAAATTCAGGGGGATAATACGTCATTAATTATACAAATTTCCGCTGGGTACTTTGCATTTGGCAGTTTCCTGTGATCGTGATGCATTGAGGCTGCAGTCGTTGATAAGGTTTCGTTGAAATGTCGAAGTAGTTTTTGTTTAAATGGTGATTTCAATCTGTTATTAGATTGTTTCCAACCTCCTTAGGGTATATAAATTTAATAAAAACGACCTTGGGATTACTTTAATAAAAATTTATAAAAGTTATCTGTATTTTCGAATGTTTTAAGAGATCCTTTGCTTAACATTACAAGATAAAGCAATTGTCTAGGTTCATTTGAAATTAAAGTAGTATTCTTATGCTTATATAAATTTCTGGAAGAAAAGAGCATTAACTTCTTTTAAGAAATAAAGAATGAAAAAATTTAATTTGTATGCGTAATGTATTTCGAGCTCTTGTTTTATGTCTTCTATATGTTACTGGAAAAGTATAAAACACAATCTATAGATTACCTAGGTATTGTCTGTAATGATGGATGTTTTCAGGCAAAGTGTGAAATATCAGTATTATTACATATTTTCCTATGCCTTGTATAGAATATCTAGGCACTCTATAGAATTACAAATAATTATTTATACAAAGTATGAATAAAATCCTGATGACGATATTGTAAAAATGATGATCATTCCTCAAAAATACAAATGTTATTCTGAAAAAATAATGAGAATGCCATTAAATTTTTTCATTCAATAGTAATTTATACATAATGAGAGCATTCCTCAAAAATACAAATGTTATTCTGAAAAAATAATGAGAAGGCCATTAAATTTTTTCATTCAATAGTAATTTATACGTAAAGAAAATTGAATGTTGTACAAAACAAAATTTGTTTCTTATTAAGAGAAATAAAATTTTTATATAAAAATTGTGTTCTACAAGGAGGAAAGTCATCTCCCTAAAACTTTCTTGCATACTCTCTAATAAACGTCATGCCAGAGAACTCCTTATATACATATAACAGTAAAGAAACATTAAGTTTTGACATGAATGCAGCATTTGTAGTAAATCGATCGTATCATCATAAGTGAGTTATTTGACGATTAATCCCTGGGATGCGTTAATAGTGTCCGAAAATCGAATTTGTGTTTCACCACAACTGATTGAAAAAAATTGCCAAAAACTACACTAAAATTGCACTATGCCAATCATAAAATCCCGTATTAAATTTGATATATATGAGTTATTGAGTCTTTGAAATTACGCGCTCTGAAAGTGCAGATCCGCAGATAATTAACTCATAGTTGGATTTGGTTCAGATTTTGACAGGTATCTAAAATATATATGTTAAATCCGTCTGTCAAATTTTATATATTTAGTTCTCTTTATTTTTTATTTATCATGTTAACTTATATTCTAACAACCGGACATATTGATTTCTTCGGAACCCAATTTACTAAAAATTTGATCGAAATCTACAAATTTGGTGGAAAGACTGTATACCAAATTTCATCAGTCTGACTCAAAGCGTTTTAGAGTTCTGTTAATTTTATCACAGGCAGACAAACGGGCATTTTTCTAAAAATATTTTTGCGATCTCGGTAAGATTCAAAATGTGGAGATTCGTTAAAATCTCAATTTAGAATTTTTTGACGATTATTATACTTTTTTCGATTCTACGTATACGAGAAAGTAATAAATAAATAAATAAAAATAAAAACACTATAATAAAACTGATATTACTATAATTACAAGGGAAAATAATTCATTTGATCAATGCTATTTATCAACTGAGCAAATCATTAAATATAGTTAATGCTTTACTACTTTCTTTCACTTTTTAAGCTGCAAGTATTCGTATAAAACTATTCCAACTAAGATTAGTCAGCAAAGTTAGTTATAAGACAAAGATAAAACTTCGGACAGTTTTAGCTGGAAATACCTTATCCTTCCACAGGTATCGACAAACTTAAGTAAAGACAGAAATTGCCAGAATACGCGTGAACGAAGTAAAAGTGATAAATTTTTCATCTTACACGGTGAAACTAAAACTGCTCTGTTAGCGATTATTTTCGCAGTATTGAACGGATGAGACTTCTCCCTTTTTTTGCTATTTTTTTAACACCGGACAAAGTATAGAAGGTATCATTTTTCACCGATTCTTTTCTAGACTTTTCCCTAAGGGATCTTTTTTGCCGTCCTATCAATCAATTGGTATCCCATAATAGTGTAAAGGAAAATGTGTCACGGTAGGGAACTTTTATCTGGATTCTCTTACACTTATTCCCTTCCCTTCTTCCCCCTACGTATTTTCTACCTCCTACACTCACACGTGGACTTACCTTGAGCCTCAAAAGACCGTTTATATTGGTAGAAGAAATTAAAGTCACTTTCAAAGCATTTGGGGACCATATGTTGTGGTTCATTTCTTCAAAACAGATAGGCTATATATCATTCAATCTCGTGTGGATTCCTTTCAGTATAAATTGTATTTGGAAGAGTAGATGTTCTACAAGAAAAAGTTGTAAGAAAAAGTTAGGGAAGATGAATATTGAATGTCTGAAATGTGAGAAAAAGTGTAATCCTTTAAGAAACGTAATGCAACTGATTCTAAAGTTACAATTTTTATCTTGATGATAAAACGATCAAAATATATCGTTTTGATTGTTTATTATGTTACTTTTCGAGATCAAAAGTTAATAAAAATTAATGGAATACTTAATTTGCCGATGGGTCAAGAAAGCATCATTTTAAATTTATTTTAAAGCATCTGAACTCTGGTGAAAATGATTTTGAACTGAGCGTTAGGTATAATTTCAACTGAATGCAAAAGCTTGAGGCACTTAAGAAAAATTTCTGGATTATTTGCTGTTGCCAATTTCTTTTAAATAAATGTATGTAATGTTATATTTGTTTATATTTGCTTTTAAATAATCAGAAAATCAAAGTTTGAAATCAAAAATGTAAAAAAGTGTTTATGAAATCTAGTTGTATTGATAAACTTTGAATGTTTATAATTTTAATAACAATATAATAATTGCAATACATGTCTTTTAGCTTATAATCATAAACAAAATTAAGAACTATTGAAATATTTGAATTGAGAATGTTTTAAGTTAGATAAACTCTTCCGTTTTATTTTAGAAGCATTGGATTTTAAACAAAAAGTATATTTTTATGAAAATTACGCAAAAAATTTAATTTAGTTTTAATATATACGTTGAATTTTAACTGATTAAAATAATTTTAAGTGCAATCAGAAGAATTTGCAGATTATATCTTATCATCCATTTATTTTAAACATAATATCTGGACCATTTAACAAACACTCTTTGCTATTTACGTATTGATTTGACATATTTAGGAAAATAAACTTTTGAATGAATAAAAAAGTGTTTAGAAAATCTTCTATGTAATTATAAAGAAATACTTATAGTTCTAACTAAAATGTAAATAATTTAAATTATGTAACATTTTAACTCATCAGAAAATTTTCCGCAATGTGTACATAGAGAATATTTGTTCGATTCTTAGTAGTTACAAACAAATATTCTCTACAATTTGTTTCCTATATTTTACAAATCGAACGATACTTAAGGGAATGTTTCCAACTGCATGACACCATATATATTTTTTTAATACATATTTATAGGAATATTTTAAGAACAGTTTCCATTCATATTTCTTAGAATTTAATAATATTCTTAATTTTACCCAGGAATTAGCTTGGAATTAAAAATATTTTAAAACGTATTATTATATTTTTCGAAACTTAAATCCTAATATGCATTATTTTTCAGTGATATATTTATATACTGATGAAATTATCCATTTCAGAATAATCTACAGCCATTTTACTATGCTTTACTAACTTAGAGATATAAACTGTCTTCTTTCTCGATAAGTTGGAATTCAAATAGCAAAAGCACTTCTTTACTATAGAGCAACATCAGCTGTTCCATCTAATTCAATAAAAAATTAATATTCTTCTAAATTCTTCACTACGATAACATAGATAAATCCAAAAATTGATATTTACAGAAATTTGGAAAAATGAAAAACGAAGCAATAATTGCAATGATATGATTATATTAGAAGGTAATAAATAATTGTGAAATCTAAAATCAAATCTGCATTAACGAAAAACTATTTTAATAATATAGCTTGACTACTTTGAGTATAAATATAACTTTGATAATTAATTCCCTTGCAGTACATCAAATGTACTACAAGTGATTTTTTTTTTCATTTTTTATTTTTACTTTTTATGTTTTGAAAATAAACATTTCTTATCCTCTTAACATTTGAAAGAAAATCCTTTTTTTTCTTAAAGAAATTCGTTTTTTCAGTATTTATTTCTAAGATGAATTTTTTTAAAGTTATTATTTTCATATTTTGTGCTAAAAAGCTTATGAGGTATTGAAATATTAGTAATTGAAAGTTACGAATTCTTAATTTGTATATACGAATCCAAACTAATTTTTGCATAAAAATATATTTAAAATGAAATTTAATTTTAGTTTTTAATGTAATTTAACTTGTTTTTGTAAATTCTCCGGAAAATCTCCATATTTGAGTGAATAAGCAAGTGAATTATTTTTTAAAGCATTCATTTCGATTGAAATTACAATTTAAATGTTTGTATTCAAAAACCCATCCTTTTATTTGAAATATTATAGTTTTCTATATTTCCTATACTTGCAGATTTTGTAGCGGTTATATTCCAAAATAGAATGAAATAAGAAAAAAAAATACCCACTCCCCTTACTCTCCTATCCCCCCACAAAAAAAATCGAAACAAATATTTTCAATTTGAAAACTGGCAAGATATGAATATAAAGAACAAAAATATGTTACATTTTATTGAAGGAACTGGAATTGCATTGTGAGGGATAATTGGGAACATAATTTAAGACACTAATGTTTTATACAAATATTTCATAGAAATACAAAACACACCAACAACTATTATTAAAATTCAAACCTATGAAATTGTAGGCTTTGAAATACAAATATCCATTTATAAATAAAATAAAGTAATTAAATAATCAGACTATTTAAAAATTACTACACAGCATGCACAATAATTTATTCAACCAATAAACAAGTCAAATATTATGTTCTCCCTGATTGCTTTATAGCACGATTCTCTCACCCTTAAAATACAGCATCACAAATTATACAACAGTTTAAAAATGTATGGCATTTGCATGTTAAACTGAATATAAATATTTAAACATAAAAATAAACTTCCGCAAAACATTCGCTGAGGCTTTTCGCTCTCCATTGTCTGACTATCAATCTATCTATCAGAGAGCGACACCCAAAATACAGCTCTCCCCCGCCTTCCATCTTGGGCGACAAATACACTCGAAACCCGTAGGAACCTAATTTCCATTTTATGTCATTTTCAAGGATTGATTTTGCAATGAACTGGTTTTCCCTGCCCTTTTAAAGGATTCATGAACCAGACGTTGCTTCTCGAAATGCCATCGATTTGCAATAGTCGGCGATCCAAGGTGTGTATATTTAGAAGCTCTGTTATTGCCTGGAATATATGTTTATTAATGGCTTGCAAGGGCTGCAGGTAACGGGTTTTAGTTTCCGTTATTAATAGAAGGTAGGTCCTCGTTTCCAGGAAACAAGAATTGATATGTCCTGCCTGCAACTAACTTGCGGTGGGTTGGTTGAGATATTTCTGGACATGGTGGAAGAAGGAAGTGCCCAAGTAACCATTGAAGAGACAGCAGTAAAGTTTATTGTTCAACTCGAGATTCTGATATTAAAGTTTGAAGGAAAGCTGGCAGCGAAATGGGATGTTTCAGTTTATTCTAGTTTTACTGGCCGGGGGACATTTAAGATATCATTTATGGATTCGTCTTGCAATCAAATGGTTCGACGGCTGGTTCCTTTGATAAATTCAAACTGAGGGAAGTTGATGTAAATATAAAAGGATGCCTTGGAAGTATTTTAAATAAATACGGAAATAGAATTCAAAAGAATACACAAAAAATTTTGTTCCTTCTGATACATATACAGTTTTTAAGTTTTCAAAATTTTACTTTAAGTAATATTTAAGAATCAATTTAAAAAAAATATTTATAAATATGCATTGAAATTTTTAAATTGTTCTTATATATATGAATAAGTGCTGAAATTAATAAATATCTTAATATTTAAGAATTGATTACATTGCGGTTCGAAAATTAAAGGAAGTTGTTACAGAATTAGAAATATGACTTGATTTTTTTTTTTTGGAAATGTGCTTTCTAATGTAAAAAAAAAAAAATGTTAGTTAAAGTTGAATGCTAATTTAATATATAAAATTTAAATGCTATCTTGATATTAAATTTCTATTTTTTTAATATTACGTTTAAAAATCATAAATTTTATTTAAATGTAGTTAAGGTATCATTTATGAATATGCCTTGCAATCGCATATTAGATGAAATGTTGATTTTTGAAATACAAGACACTGAACGATGTTAAAAATATTAGAAGACATTGAAATTATTTTGAATCAGTATTTCTAAAATGGAAATTCATTTGCATGCACTAAAGTACGCGTTCTTACTGATGTATGTGTAAATTTTAAATTTCAAAATATTTCTTTCAAATCAAGCAATTTTTTTTAAATCCTGTTACAGATTTTAGTTAATTAGTATGTGAAAATTAAGAGCAGTTCAGATTATTAAATATTATTAATATGATCATAAGTGATCTAACTATTGTTTTTTTTTATTTAGAATGATAGGTTTTAAATTGAAGCACTGTTTTATTTAG
>JAPMOR010100639.1:0-37240 GCA_026543865.1 Argiope aurantia | reverse complement strand
GAAGCACTGTTTTATTTAGAATGATAGGTTTTAAATTGAAGCACTGTGAATACAACATTAGTTTAAAATTTCGTTGTAAATTACTCTTCAGTTTAAATCAAGAGAATATTTTTTTTTTTTTCAAATTCATAGAAAAAAGTTCATAGATTTTAAACAATAATTACTGACTTTTATTTTATAAATCAAAATTAGTAACATGTATAATCAAATACATTTTGGGATATTTTTAATACTAAAGCTTTTCTTTCCTTCTTAAGTTGAAACTTCATATTAAATACTAGATATTATGGGAGATATTTCTGTGTCAGTAATCAATGAATAGACAGTAATAAAGTTTGTGAACAACTCAACGCCTTGATATTAAAATTTACATAGAAATAGAAGTATGTACATTATATTCTTCATTAACTTCCGGAAGAGAGTAAAATATTAGTTATTGATAAGTCTTTGAATCAAATTTGACTTTTGAAGTTTTGAGATATAAAACAAAGAGTTGGTTTATCTTGAAGATGTTCAAAGTTGAAAAGGATTCAATAGTTGAAAAAAACATAGAGTAATTAAAGTTTTTTCAATTACAATTTTTTCTTAAAAATCCTAAATTTTTGAAAGAAAATATAACAATAAATACATATTTAACTTACAATAAATACATTTATACAATCAATATAAACCCATATTTGTCTGATAATATTAAAAAATGTGTGAAATTCGGTGATATATCATGGAGGTTCTTCATTTCTCAACACAAAAATTTAAAATATTAAGCATGTAAAAGTAACAGAATATTTTCCACCTCTCTAAATATGAGTAGATAAAGTAAATACGTTCAGAAAAGAATTTATTTTTTATTCCAAAAATATAGCTGGAAAAATAAAAAGCATTTTTAGACGAATATTATCATTTATTAAGCAAGAAGCAAGAAGAATTAATATTACAAAAATGCTACTTATTCTAATGAAAGTTCCATGTTTTTTAGTCTCTTCTCTAAACTGCAACATATAACAGAAGCAGAGAATGTTCTATCGTTCTAAATATGGGTAAATTAGTAATTTTTCTCAGAAAATAATGCCCTTTTTATTCCACAAACATAATAGTAAATGTAAAGATCATCATAAAAAAAGTAAGAATCATTTTAGACGAATCGTTATTATTTCGTAATAAGAAATAATCCTTATTATTACAAATCTGTAACTTGTTGTAGACTAACGATGTTGCAATGTTTCTTATTCACTTTTATAAATTGCAACATTTAAAAGTAGTAAAATATTTTCTACCTCTCTAAATATGAATAGATACTGGACACGGCAATTTCAATTATTATCTCAAGAAATTTGGATTATCGAACACTGATCTGTGCTTTTGCAGCGTGGGTGGAGTTCAAAATGTTGAACACTTGCTTTTTGATTGCTCCAAACTTACTGACGGGAGAAGAGATTTTATTGTGGATCTCGATACCTGTAATATTAAGTTTCCACCTCCGCTTCATGTTTTGGTTGACCACAAAATGGCTTTTTTCTCATTCTGTAAATTTATTGCCTTTACTGCTTCAATTTTTAATTAGCTTTGTTGTTTATTTTTTCCTGTTGTTTTTATCCTTATTTGTATATGTACATATTTTTGATCTATGTATGTAGATGTTTCTACTTACTTCTGTAAGCCTTGTGCTGTACTTTGTGGTGCACAAGGATTGACTTATTATTAATAAAAAAAATATGAATAGATAGGTAAATCTGATCAGAAAAGAATGCTCTTTTTATTTCAGAAAATCTTGCTGGAAAAATATAAAAAAATAAGAAATAAAAACCTTTTTGTCGTATTTATCTTTGAGTTGGCTATTTTTACCAAGAGATTTATCTTAACCTTACATAAAGAATGAAAAGTACTCAAACCAAACTCCATGTTCTTCGTTCCAAAAAGTACTAAGCTCTACCTTTTTTTATTTGCCTCAAACAACTACTTAAAAGTTAAGGCCCTTCATACTCTTTCTCTACTTCCGAGAACTCGTGCATTAAGAAATATAAGCGAAATTTAAATTCAATTCCCAACTCATTTTCCTAAACTCTTTCCGTGAAAAAGTTGGAGGCCCGCTTTTCGATTCAATTCCTCTTCCATCCATCCAGACCGTCCAACACTCATGCCACGGCGAGCAAATTCAAATTTAGTGTTTCAGAAGATGTTGCGTGAATAAGGAAAATGACTTTAAAGGCATTAGAATCGTAAAACTTTAGCTGTATTTCATTTTAAATTTTTGGAACTCTCCTTGGAAGAAAACTCGGTATATTTTGGCAGACTTTTTGCTGGTCCTTGCCCCCAACTCCTAAAACATAAAATTTAATTACAAACACATTTGAAAAAAGCTGAAGGTAATTTTTGTAAGTTTAATCTATTGCTGGACTCCTATTTTAGAAGCCAGTCATATTATTTTGTTTCATGTGTGAGAGTTATATTTATAAAGATGAGAGACACAATAGTTTGACAGGTATATTTAAATGCAAAAATATTGATATTAATGCATATTGTGCAGCACGTTTAACTACATGCAATAAAGATTTTTTAAAAGACAATATGTTTTTAAGATATTTTTTTTTATTAATGGAATATTTTATATCTTCAAGTGTGAATAAATATAGATCATTTGTTGTAAGAGACTTATTACTTTTACAGCCAGAATTTATGTCATTAATATCTTGGTGTGACAGAATCGGTTGTGAGACTCTGGTCTGCCGAACCATTCTATGGAGCTGTTGCGGAAGAGAAAGAGTATAGGTTCACGGCGACTTATCGCTTGCACTTATAATTTGTTCTTCAATATATCTTCCGTTCATTGCATTGTTTTGAACAGCACAAAAACATCACTTTCATTTATATTTGATTTTTATTTCTATTTCCTGATTTTTTTCAAATTTTTTTTTGTCATATTCTATTTTACTTATATCTTGAAAGCTCTTTTCGGTTTTTAAAATAAAAATTCCCTTAATTTATTTCGGAATTGCAAAATTCTTTAATCAGCATAGTCGTTAAAATAATAGAAATCCTAAAAATCTATACTGAATTTTATTTAAAATCTTAGAATTGATCTTGAATGATTTTTTTAAATGAAAACTTTCTTAGATCTTTGGGCATCAAAGCACAAATTGTAATTGGAAAAGGATTTAAAAGAGATAAATCGTAATTCCAGAAAATTTTGCAATGAGTTTAATATTTCGTTGTTTGTAGTAGCTTCTGAATACATTATTTTATTCACAGAGGTATTCTGCAACATTTTATACTCATTACCAGTATCTTGAATTATGCAATCAAAATTTATTTTTCACATAATAGGCACAGTTTTCATTGTCTGATACATTAAAATGTTTTCTGACTAATATTCCTTGCAATAATCGATGTTTAAAAAATATAAAGATAATTTGAATGAATAAGCTAAATTTACAACATACATGAGTAAATTGAATTTATAGCGAATTTAAATAAATAAGTTTAATTGAAAACGAATTTTATATTGCTAATTTTTTTAAATTTATTTTTTAATTTCTCCAGGTGATGTTAATTTCTAAAAAAATCAATTTGAATTAAAAAAAATATTTTAGTAGTAAATCATTAAAGAAAACTTTTCTGGAGATGTTTAAAAAAGTTACTATTGGTGATACATATTTGAGAGAGCATTATAAATGTAAAACATTTTAAATAAATCTATGAAGAATATTATAAAAAGGGAATATTATATTGTTTCTATTTTTATTAATAATCCCGTTTTAAGTAAGTTTACTTAGCAAATAACAGTTTGAACTGCAGTTGTAGATATCAATATTTTTCATCGGTATAATACAGACTTTTTAATTATCCATTGGTCATAATTTCATAATTATGTTGAAGCTAAAATGTTGTGGTAAAAAATGGTTTTTAAGTTTATTTGGGATTTCCTTGTGAAACTATTCTGCTCATTTTTATAAAGTTAAAATACTTAATGCAATAAAAGACTAAATTTTGATTAAAAGCTAGTAAACTTCTATAAAAAATAAAATGTAAGTGGTAATATTTATTGAAATACATTTTTTCTATTTCCTCCGAGTAAACCCTTTCTTTCTTTTTTTAAAAGTTTTATTTAAATAACTTCAACAACGTTTCTATAATTTCACATTTCTACCAATTAAGTAACCACAAAAAAATTCTTATTTTGCTAACATAAAAATTCTGAAGAATATTGTTTGAAGAATTGTGTTTATTAGAATTTGGTAAGCTATTTTATACAAATTTCCAACTTCATTTGAATTAAAAGAAAAAAGAAAAATGTATTCCTGGTTAAGACTTGAGGCTAAAAAAACAATTTTCAAAATTCACAATATTAATATATTTCAGTAAATATTTTTAGAATAATTAATCAGCCTTATCTTTTCACAACTGAAAATATACCAGTTGATTGAATATTGGTCAGATATCATTTATTTTTCCAAAAATAAACTTCATCAGCCAAGCAAAATTTTTAAAAATAAACTTCATTAGACAAAAATTACTGTTTCTTTGTTACATAAGAAAATTTGTCCATTTATAACAGTATCTGAATTTATCCTCTTGCAAGAGAAAGCACAAATGTTATACAATATTGTAATTCTTAAGCAGGTAATTTATATTCTATGTAATGATTCTGTTTTATATGCAGTTCCTTTATTTAGTGGAATTAGAATTTACCAGGAAAAGCTAACAATGTCTTCAACACCAAGTTATCAGTCCCGATCATTTGCTACGAGTATTTGATCATTTACAACGATATTTTCAAGCTGCATAATAATAATATATTTTAGTAAATATTATTAAAATAATTAATCAACCTTATATTTTCCCAACTGAATATTTATTATTTGACAAAATATTGGTCCGAGATAATTTATTTTTCAAAACAAAATAATAATAATCGTCATCAAATAAGCAAAATTTGTTATGAGTCACTGATTCATAATTATATAGATCAATTTGTATACTTATAAGAATATCTGAATATATCCTCTTTCAAGAGAGAAAAGCAAATTTTTAAACAATATTGTAATTCTTAAAAAGGTAATTTATATTCTATATAATCATTCTATTTCTTCTGAATTCTTTTATTTAGTAAAATTAGAATTTACCAGGAAAAGCCAACAATGCCATCAACACCAAATAATCAGTCCCAATCATTTACTATGAATATTTGATTATTTATTATAATAATAATAATGCATACTTCACAATATACTCCACAATAATAATATACTTCAATAAATATTTTTAGAATAATTAATCAGCTCCATCTCTTCACAACTGAGTATTTATTAGGTAGTTGAACATTGGTCAGATATACCTATTTTTCAGAAAATAGTCTTCAGAAAATATTTTTTTATAAATAATAAAGACAAGCAGAATTTGTTAAAAACTACTGTTTCATTGTTATATAGGTAAATTTGTACACTTTCAACTGTATCTGAATATATATTCTTGCAAGAGGAAAAGCAAATATCATACAATATTATAATTATTAAACAGGCAATTTATATTCCTTGTAATGATTCAGTTTTCTACATAGTTCCTTTATTTAGAATTCGCCAGGAAAAGTCAGCAATGCCATCAACACCAAATAATCAGTCCCAACCATATACTATGAATATTTGACCATTTACCACGATATTTTCAAGCTCCATAAAAATAATATATTTCAGTAAATATTATTAGAATAATTAATCATCCTTATATTTTCGCAACTGAATATTTATTATATCATTAAATATTGGTCAAAAATAATTTATTTTTCAAAAATATAAAATTTATATAAAAAAAACAGAATTTGTCAAGAATCACTGTTTTATTGTTATATATGTGAATTTGTAAAAATATAACTGTATCTGAATATATTATCTTGCAAGAGAAAACTCAAATGTTATACAATATTATAATTCTAAAACAGGTAATTTATATTCCATGTAATGATTCTGTTCTCTAAACAGTTCCTTTATTTAGTAGAATTAGAATTCACCAGGAAAATTCACCAGCGCCATCAACACCAAATTAAAGTCCCGACCATTTATTATGAATATTTGAGTATAGCCTAACATCAAGTGGAAAAAATTTGAAATTACTTTTCCACTTGATATCAATGTTCAATTAATTCTTTCTTCTGCATGTAAATGATATTCTAAGGTTCTTTTAAATGCAGCAGATAATACACCAGCGTTTGGAATTCGTTGGAGGCATGGAGCGACTGGGGCAGAAACAAAAGATGGCCCGGAGTCATAAAACTTTTCAAGATTGAATTTCCAAAACAAACCGTAAAATTGGGCGAAGAGAAAGGATCTATGAAATATGCATGGAAGCGACCGCTCTATTCATTCCATGTACAATATATTCATATTTCCCCTCCTTATTTTCTTCTGCAGTAATGGGAGTGTTCAGAGAAGTATACTCGTAAAAGTTTATGGCTAAACTATACCAGGACGTTGTGTTTCCAAAGTTATAAAAGTTGCTGCCTCTAAGTAACGCTGAGGGCAAAGCGTACCTTTAAAATGTGGCTTTAGAATGCTGTAAAAGTGGGTTTAACGAAACGCAAAGGCCCCAGTGCGAGTCCTTACAGAAAAAGAAAGTTCAATTTAAAATTCGTTTTCCAGTTTGATGCCTTTGAAGTTTGAAAGACTTTCGTTCGAATTTTAAGGTCCACTGTTTGAAACGCACGCGGGGAGGAATGTTTAGAGCAGCGTCGATGGAATTGATCTTGGAATTTAATACCACTTTCTACAGATAATGAAGGGCAGCATATTTTAAACAACAGAAAATATGGTTAAAAATAAAGTTATTAATGCATTTCAATACTATTTGATTGAAGAAGGGTGCAGAAACATACATAACTGAAAATATTTAGACCAAGTTCATATTTTTAAGTAAGGTAGAAGAACATTTAGGTTGATTTTTTTTCCTACACATATTTAGAGATAATGAAGATATAATGAAATTAAAATTAAGGAAATGTAGAGATGTGAAGCACCAATGAAGGGAAATAATAGTCTAAAAGTAATGTATTGTCTTTTTTTATTCTATTTTATATGATTCTGAAACAATAATATATAATTCAGAATAAAATCCAAATTTTTGAGTTAGAAAAAAAATTATTAATTCCTGAATCATTTTAAAGAAAAAGATATTGCAAAAATTTTATTTCTCATAAATTAACAAAGCCTCTCATTATTAAAATGCAGGTTATATTGTTTAAATAAGGGATAATCAGTGTATTTCAGCGAATTCGCATGTTTAATTCAATATATTTATTAACTTCTCTGGTTTTAGAAATTCACCTGTTGATTATAAAGCGATGAAGCCTTCAATATTTTTTTTCTTTTATAAAGATGAGTATATTTTGAAAAATATCAACCTATAAGCTAAAAGATTTAGAAAATAATTAATTTAAAACAATAATAGTGAAGTTTTTCACATTTTAACTGCCAAAAAACCCAAACTATAAAAACGAGTGAATTTAGATCATTTCATCGACAGTCTAAAAGAAGTCAATCATCTTCCTGAGTTTCTCACGAATGATTGATTGGCTTAGATTATGAAAGTGTCGATTGTTCTAAATTTAATAAATCGGTCAGAGATTAATGTATAAGTTAGAAACGTTTATTTATTTATTTAAAAGTTGAAGTGTCAAGAATATTTTGCAGAATATGATTCCTTAGCACAAAAATTTGTCTAAAATTTAAACTTCATAATTCTTTGAAGCCTATTTGTAGATGATGAAAATTAAAATTTGTTGCTGACATCATTTAAATACTTTTGAAAATAAAACTAAAAACTGAATTTTGGGAGGATTAATTGAAATTTTTGTTGAATAATTATTTCAGATATTAAAAATTACGAAAATTCTGTACTGTATTGCACATAAGACTTCAATGTCGAACGACTCTGTTTTCAGTTCTCTCTCTCTCTTTCTTTTTATGTACACAAAAGACATGCGCGGATTCACTAAAATCGTTTTTATATCAATTACAGTTTCATCATTTCCACTTTAATTTAAAATTATATTTTACTTATGTTAATTTAAAAGTGGAGATAGGTGCATTGTACAATGAGCAGAGCGGTGTAAGGCTTCGATAATAGTGTCACTGAATTATATGTCTACTAAATTTGAAGCTTAAAAACATTTTGTTGATGAACTCATTGAGATATAAAGCTACATAAAATTATGGTTTAAATAATTTTAGCGAGCATTAATACTGTCAAACAGGCTGGTCGCTAAAGGCGGCTAGTAATTAATAAAATGTAATTGACTGCGAATGTTAATGGATAAGTAATTTTTTTATGATTTTAGATGACAATTTTTTTTCTAGTAGTGGTAGATTAAATTATATTTGCGGTTGAGATTAATTAAAAAAAACTATTTTTTTAGTAATTAAAATAAGGAAAATAAAAACATGTTCAGTTTATCAATTATGGGTGATTTCTTAGTTCATTTATAATAAATTTGATTATTTGGAACCGCATAAATTTATACTACAAAAATATTCAATGATATATTTTTGTACATTTTAAAATCATTTAGAGGCATCTGTCATCTGTCATCTGTCATTAGAGGCATTTGTACATTTTAAAATCATTTAGAGGCATACCAAATCTACTTATTCTAAATATTTGAAAATTCATGAATTTGACTTTCAAACTTTATAAATAGTTTAAATACTTTCTTATACCATGATTGTCATTAAATGGCATCTTATTAATAAAAATGCAATCGAATTTATATTAATAGACTATTTGAATAAAATAAAATTTTATCCGCGAAATGCGATAACCCTCATTATTGTAACACCGAACACCAATATCCATTTTCAACAAATAACGTCTTAATTTAAAAACCACTTTAAAAGATACGAAGTCTAGTTATGAGTTTGGAGTGAACCATTATGGTGCTCCCAAAGTAAGAATTGCATTTCTTCTTTCCTAGCGAGATATCTTTTCAAAACTCGGTAATGAGGCACAATAGATCTTAGGAAAATGCGGATCATATTCCCTTATTTGGCTTGGAACTTTCCCAGAAACGATTTGAGAAGGGGGGAAGATTTCGTTGAAGGGCAGAACGGCACTCGATATTCATTTGTGATCTAAAAGCTACATAAAGCATAAACGAATTCAGAGCTTCAACAATACGAATAACATCGGTGTGAGTCTGAGACTATGAATTGAACGATATAGCATTAAACTAGATTTTCTCTTTAATTGCAAGTTTCAAACGATCATTAATTGATTTTTATATGACCACAGAATTGTTAATTTTATTTGCGAAGGGGAGAGTATTTCGTTAAAGGAAAGAACGGCATTCGATATTCATTGTGATTTTTTGTCATTAATTTTAATAAAGGATGCATATACATAAAATTTTGCGAAGAATTTCAACTAAACTAAATTGGTATAAAATCAATTCTTGCTCCCATAAAATAGTTTGAATTAGTACAGATGAACTAGATTTAGATTTCATTTTTTTAAGGTACATGAATTTTTCTCCTAATTTTAGTAAGTGGCGAAGATAACACGAGCTGGTAACTAATATCCGAACTTCTATACCACCTTAACAGATATTTAAATAGAATTCCTTATGCTTATTGTGTGAATATTTTCATAGTAAATCCTACGATTTCATCGGTATTTTTAGAATTTTACACAAACAGATACTAAACAACCCATATCAATCAGTTTTCAGTTTATTTCGTCGCATAATCAATCCTCATAAATATTGAAACCTTCTTCGTATACAGTAAAATTCTTGAAAAATCGAAAGATATTTTGTAACTCATTTTGCTGCTTTAATTTTTTTCTTTATTTTTATTGTAAAAATGATTATTTTTTCCTCATTTTGAATCATCAAATATTTCGTAAACTATACAATGCAATGGCAAAGAAGAATGAAATAAGGGAAGGATATAAAGATGTTCTTAAAGCATTTATTTCGAAATTCGAAGTTACATTAAAATAAAATTCTATCAATGATTAATATGTTTTTTTTTCATTGTTTTCATTAGGTTTCACATTCATTAAATTAGTGAAATCGAATCAAGATGCATGCCATGAAAGTTTTATATTTTACCAAAACTGAATTTAACAAGATATTAACTGTATTTATCTCTGAATGAACGTTGTAGTAAAGTCGTAAATCGATGCAGTATTAACTTACACAAAGCGAACTTAAACGTATCGCTATGGCATCTCTATGACGTCATTTGCCGACGCATCTTTAAAATTGTTTGACGTCATTACAGTCAGTAGTTCTGTAACTTTTTCAAACCACGTGGGCATAAACTCTTATTTGGAAGCTTTTAATTCAATTGCTTCAAAATCATGTGTATTTGCCAAGAATGATACTGTTTATTCCCTGTTTAAATCAAATCTTTGCGTCATCGTTCTTCTTCTTCTCCTTTAGCATTTAACTTGAATTTATTTCTTAGACAAATTTTTCATTGTTGAATTCACTCAAAATCTTTTAATGAAATTTTATATATATTTCCAATGGATTTAAATTTCAACAAGGGTTCTTGCGAGACCCCTTTTTAATTGTGTGCTATTTTCAAACGTACAGAATAAACTTGGGACAAAATTTTCCCTTTTTAAGATTCAAAGCTACATATAATCAACCAACATTTAATTTAAGTGGCAACAGTTATAAACTATCAGTTATTGCAGATGATTGCGTGATAGTGATGACGGATATTTAGAACAATCAAATCTTGAAACTGCGATTTTCAAATTGAAACTTTTGAGTGATAAACAAAAACCTTAATGAAGATAAAGAAATAATTTTGAATACTGGTCTGAAATTATATTGCGCCTCATGAACTTTTTGACAATAGAATATAAATAGTAGAATTGGATTTAATATTCTCAAGTTAGCTGATATGATAGGTATATAATGGAATCAAAATAACAAACAAAATGAATTCTGCAATCATGATTATAAGGCTGAACCTTCAACTTGTATGGCTTGCACCTTGTTTTGGCTGATTACTTCTTTCTGGAAACTCTAAGGTAAATATTGATTTATTATCTTAAAAGGATGTATTATAAATTTAAATTCTCTCTTACATTGATGCTTCATCATTTTATCAATTACCTCAACTTACTTTTCCGATCAATTATAAATGCTGTGACACCTATTTAGTTCACGGTTTGCATTAAATATTCTATGTGGTATAAATGTATTTTGTAAATAAAAGTGACTTTTTCGAAATGAAATGTATTTTTATCTTACATTTTATTCGATAAAATTGTCTTTAAAATCTATGTATCTTAAATCTGTGCATCTCACATGCCTTTTTGTGGTTTCTTTCATATATTTGTGAAACTTTGAATATAAATTTTTGATTTTATGAGAAGAAGCGCAAATATTTTTCTTTGTTTACAAATTTAGGAAAATGAAATTTCCCAATAATGTTTATACCCGATGAATAAAAGCTATATATGTTCATCTACCCCACATAAATAAATTTCGAATATCTAGAGGAATCTTTGAACAGTTGAAAAAATAATGTAAAACGAACCATTTGACTACCATACTTGAGATTCAATCCAATTGTTTAGGACCAAGTAAAGCCCAACCATATAAATAATTGATGCAATTCATTTTTCCTCGGACTGCATTCGTGCTCAAAAAATAAAACTGTTTCATTATCCTTGCATTTCAGAATAAAAAGTAGCTTTAAAAGCAGCCAATTTATTATGATAATGCTATCGCTCTTTATGTCTATGCTATATATTTTGTTCTATAATATATATTAGACATATATTATTCACAATAATGTATAATATGAGTTCTGAATAGCAAAAAATGAGTAAGTCTAGACTTACAAAATTTTGTCTGTCTGACTATTGATTTCACTATTCCTTCTAAGCAAATTATTTATCAAAATTTTGATACTTATACCATTGTTCATCAGAGTAGAAAGGGGTCGAGAGGGAAAAGAAGACGGTCAAAATCTCACGGGCACTCGGCCAAGATTCTTTTGAATCTAATGACACTTTTGTTGGTTGCTTCAACCTTAAATGGTCTGGAATTGGATTATGATGCTAGGGCATATAAATCAAGTTCTTTAAAAATACAATACAGATAATGTATCAAGCTGTGGTGAAATGCAAATGACTTTTTAATTTTTTTTCTGACCTACATTTTCGGAGTGGAATGTATGAAGATTAAATATAACTTAGAGGGGAAATTATTATCTCAAATCATAAATATACTGCTTATTACGCATCACTTTCATTGATTTTGTTGAGTCAAATACAAATAATAAACAAATATTTGTTTTTATCTTTTTGTAAATAAATAATTAATTAAAATTATGAAACGATTATAAATTTTTTCACTAGATTAAATTTTTTTTGATGAGTTTAGATTATAAACAGTTTCAAGGCGAATTTAATGTCTTGGAATTCGAATATTTCGTTCGACATTAAAAGGAATATTCCTTTACAAAATACCCTTGGTTTAAACAAAATCGCAATCAATTTTCCCCATTAATGCTTTTTTATTAATTAAAAATACATGCATGGATGAAATTATTTTTCACCCATGATAAATCATTAAATGCTGTCTCTTCAAGACTGTCACATACTCAGCAATAAAGGTCTTCTCCCACTTTTCTTCCTTTAAGTTTTACCTAAAATTGAAAAATATATGTAAGGATACAATTTACATAGCATCGGTAAACAATACTTACGAAATATCGTAATATTTTTATCGTAAATCGAGCATTTTTACTGAATCTAAAATACGAAGACGTATTTTGGACACCTTTTATTCAGACCAATTGAAACCAAATAACTATAATTGCAGCCAAAAGATCACATAATGAATTTCATTTTTTTAAAGCGAGCTGTTATGTTTACATACTTGTGATAGTAGACACCGCCACAAGATCAACCCTTTGGCAGATAGGGTTCAATTTTTTTTTCCTTTTGTAGTTATGTTCTCTTGACAAACAGAACAGGAAGCCAGGCAAACTTTTTCTAAATGGATTTCACTCAAAATTTTATTGAAATCAGATATGGTATTAAGTTCATAAATCAAATTCCTATCCGTCTATATCAAATGTTTTTCAAGTTATAAATATTCGCAAAGAAAAGAATGCCTTTTTTGGATGCGGAAAGATCTGATATGCAAACATTAATCAAAATCAAATTTTCGATTTTTTTTTTGATGATCATAATATTTTTTCTGTATTTCGTATAAGAGAAAGTAAAAATATTTTGGGATTAATGTCTATTTTTCCTCTTTCAACTTTCTCCATACTTGTAGAATACTTTTAGCTGCATAAACAAAGATAAAAAGGGACTTTATTGTGGCAAGTTGACCGACTCTTTCTAGTTGAAAGAAAATGTATTAAAGTTGTTCATTCTACCTAATATAAATTCTTAATTACAGCTCATAATTTACTCAAAAGTTTATCAATTATGAAGTCTTATCCATTGCAATAAAATATGTTTTGCTAAAATAAATGTTGTAGAAGCAGTTTCTGAAAAATAAAAATCAATTAAACCATATACTCAAACATACAAATACCGAAAATTCGAAAAAAAAAAAAGAAAACTCGCATTTAATGCAAATAAAGAACGATTTCGAATTCGAGATTTTTTACGATAGATGAGCATCCAATTATGGTTGAATAAAGGACCGATTAAAACCTACAGAACGACCGCTTTGATCAGTGTGCACCCAATGATTAAAATGATGATAAAAAGCTCGAGTTAACTGTGAAACAAACCATTTCACAAACACAGAAAAAAATGTTTGAAAATCTTTTAAACATTCCGACATGATTATTTCTAACCTTTGAGAAGAAATTTTGACAGCTTTAAATAAAAATGATCATTGATTTGAAACGGCGTCGAAAACAAAATATATTTAAAGAGATAATATATGAAAGAACAAACTCCGTTCGGCAGATTTTCTAAAATCGTGTTTTTTCCCCCCTCTGAGAAAATGTTTAGATACGTATCCCATACTGATTACTTATGAATATTTTTCAATATTGCCTGCATATAAACTGCACATTTAAATAAGAATTCGTGAATACACTTAGTTTAATTAATTATTCGAAACAATCTGCCATATTGCAGTATTCATTTTACTGTTTATCTATCACCACTTATATTTTTGAACTTGCATTCAGTTTTACCACGGTGAAATCGGAGCCGAGATGTTTTGACATTGTCAGCATGAGAACATATAAAAATAGTTAATTATAAAATAATATTTTTCTATGTAAAATCGCATTTTTTTTCAGGAAAGACCTTTATAGACAAACTTAAAAAGCGAAATCCGATCCAAATTGTTAGAGCCGTTTCAGAGATGCACAAAATAAATTTATATATGTATATATATATATGCAAGAATTTCTCGTTCAAAGTTATAAGATAAAGTGATATTTTATCTAAGAAAAAATAAAAATTTTCCTTTTGATATATGCTTAGACACATTTTTTTCAGTACATTGTAAGCAATTTGGCAAATTATATGCAGAGTTATCACAGTGTAACTATATTTTTAGCAGTATTGTTGTTATAAAACTTGACTAATCTTGGAAATTAATTATTAGTAATTATTTTTGTAAAAAAAATGATTTAGTTTGAACATTTGCAGCTTGTATTTCTGTGTCCCGAAATTTATATCTTTCTCATAAAATTTCTCACGCAAATTTATATCTTTTTCATAAGATTTCTCACGCAAATCTTTCTCATAAAATCTTCGAGCTTGATATTTCTGAATAATAATACATATTTACGCTGAAAATATTTCTACACTAAATAATATAACGAAATACTTACCTTGACGCACTGCTGTAATTTTCTAGCATAGAATTTAAGTATTTATTGGAAAACTATTTTAAACCATGAAAAGTTTGCAATTTCAGAAAATATTTGCGCTGCTCTGCAAAATTCCTCGTTTTTATTCAGAGAAATGACTGCATTGAAAGGAGTCGAGTCCCCAAACTTTGCAATAAATCAACCACAAACCCACACTTTAATCTGAAATAATAGAATTTTAGAGAGCCAGTCTTATCAGATAAGTTCGTGATGAATGAGCGAATGATGAAGTTATCTGAAAGAGCTATCATTTGGGCATTAGCCTGTCATCGGTCAGATTATTACAGTGTTTTATGTAGGGTGTTACCCGAACTGCTCATTTGGAAAGACGTCAGGAGGAACACGACTCGAGTCCACCTGCCAAATCATGAAGACGGTGCTAATAATAACAACAATTGCTCTGGGCTCAAAGGTGAAAAAATGCCTTGATATTAGCTACTTACTTTTTAGCATCACGAAAAAAAATTTTATTAAATGAGATTTTTAGGGTGTAAGAAACAAATGATATATTGTTGGAAAATTTAACAATTTTCTTCAAACTATTAGATTTATTTAAGAACTAAAGTTCAACCAGAGGTTTTCAAATTCGATTCCGATTTCAAATGAGAGCACAAAAAAGAAATTTTATGTTATGGAAGTATTGACAGCAGAGAGCAGGTGCTTCTTTGCTACATAATTCAATATTTTATGTGAAATGAATGGGAAAAACTTACGAGATTTAAATTTTTTTGGTATACTTTGACCAATAACTATATTTAATATAGTCAGTTTTTTTATTTAAAATAAAATGGGAATGTCATGATGTAGTGGCAAAGTTTCCATTTGGGTGGATCGCTGTTTCAAAAACCAGTTTCACCAAATTTGACCAAATAAATACCCTAGTGCAACGGCCTAGTAAAAGCTTCGAATTCAGTGATACCTACCTTGGTATAAAGTAAAAATTGAGAGAATGGCATTAACTTAGATGCTATACAGGTTAACTAACAGTACTTAACCCTGTATTAGCCCAGCTGTCGAGTTCTTCCCATTGGTGATATTAATCGAGGCGATTTCAAAAATCAGCCTCTTCTTAGTTCTCTATAAGCTTATTTAGATCAATATTAGGCCGCGGTGGCCTGGTGGTAAGGTCTCGGCTTCGGAACCGGAGGGTTTCAGGTTCGAGAACCGATTCTACCGAAGAACCGTCGTGTAAGGGGCTCTGTTGCACATTAAATCCATCCTGACCAAACGTCCTCCCACTGGTGTGGTGTGGTGTGGTGTGGAGAGGGGGGGGTGCCAGCTCAGGTGTCGTCCTTGTCATCTGACTGCGGTTCAAAATTACGAAGTCCGTCCCAAAATAGCCCAAGTGTTGCTTCAAACGGGACGTTAATATAACTAAACCAAACTTTAGATCAATATTGTCATGAATATATGCCATTATTTTAAACAATCAAGTAAATTATTTAGAACGAAGCAACTCGTAACATCAAGAGATTGAGAATTAACCCATCATTGAGGGGACTGGGCTTTTATATACATTCAGAATGTTCGAGAACATTCTAATTTGAATATTTAAAAAATATTTAGAATCTTCAAGATCTTAGCAATAGATGACAATTTAAATAAAAGAATTATAGTCTTTGACTAAAACACTATACATGTGATTCGGACCACAGACCAACCAATTTCAATATTTATAATGCACAAAACCATTCTAGATAAAAATAACCCTAAAATTTCTTGCAAATCTTTCTCATCAAAAGCATTGTTTTTTGCAAAAGCAATACTAAAATTTGAATTAAGTTCTGGAATATCTGGTGCGAATAATGATGGAATGGATAGATGGTATGAATAGTGCGTGGTAGAATCTCTCTCTAGTATTTATGATTGCTACACCCGATATTTGTTATCTTGCTTAAGGATGAAAGATAATTTTGATACTATTAAGATAAAGAAAATAAATCTTATTTTATTCGTTGAATTTAAATAAGACATTTCTAAGGGTAAATATTAATTTACGCATATTAATGAAGTCAATAGAACAACACAATTTATTTAATCGTCTAAACAAGTACTACATAATCGCTCCCAAAACATTTCCGAGCCGTGGTGGTAAGGTCTTGGCTTCGGAATCGAAGGGTTTCAGATTCGAGACCCGATTCCAATGAAGAACCGTCGTGTAAGCGGAACTGGTGCACGTTAAACGTCCTGACCAAATGTCCTCCCGCTGGTGTGGCATGGTATGGAGAGGAGAGTGCCAGCTCAGGTGTCGTCCTAGTCATCTGACGACGGTTCCCAGTTTCGACGTCCATCCTTTTGTTACTTTAAAACGGGATTTGAATAAAGCTAGACTAAACTAAACTAAACCAAACCAAACCATATCCTATCTCACATTGTACATGAACATCTACTTAAAGTAATAATAAAAAGGGTATAGCTCAGCGATAAAAAAATTCTATCATAATTAGATAAAACAATTGTGTATTACAGACCATTAAGCTTATTTCGTCTAAAAATAAATCTTTCAAAGGAATGAAACTTTCCGTAATTCTTTTTAATTTGCATCAGTTAAATTACTTGGGTAGATGTAGATTGTATTTGTTATTTATTAATAAAATAAGTTAATGCATGTTTATGAAATCAGGATAAAATGATTAAAACGTTCCGTTTTTCTGTAAAATATTACTTAATTATAAATCCAAGAAATGCTAGTTATATAAAAAACATTTATATAATTTGGTTAATTGTTTTTGCATTTAAATTTAGAATTTTTAAGCTTGATATTTTATTGGCTTCAAATTGAGGCAAAATATTTATTATTTGTTTATTTATTTTTTTAATTTTCTATTATCTGCAATTATGAATAATTATGAACTTTTGGTGAATTTTCAATTTGATCTGATAGAGATTTAGATACTGAAATTCTCATTTTATTGCTGTATGAAACATTTGGGAACATAAATAATCTCTCAAATTTTTGAATGCCAAATTCAGGCAAGAAATGCAAACATATGAGCTTTTTCTAATATTAAATGTTATATTGATAAATAGATATAACAATTTCGTACTTTTTTTTGTTGAAATATGCATAATTTATTATTACTTGATTTATGCATAATTTATTTATTAAAGACTAACTGTTTTTATGAAAATTACTGTTTGCAAAAGAATAAGATGCATTTAATACATGAAGGAATTCTTTTTAAAAAAATTTAGCATATTCTAGCGTCGTTATTTGTTCAAAAAATTAGAAATTAAAAATCATTAAATTATATTAGAATGAAAGTTCTGAAATAAGTGTCAGAAAATATTATAGATATATGTATTTTTAGGGATTTGGAAATAACTTCAACCTTTTAATAAAAAACTCGTCAATTTCTTATTTATATAATTTTAAGCATATATAATTTTTAAAATTTAAGCTTATTTATATAATTTTTTCTATGTCTAATGAAATGACATAATAAATGTTTGAAGTTTCATTTCACGAAAACATGAATATTAAGTAACTCTAGTTCTCGATCAATTT
The DNA here is from genome assembly GCA_026543865.1 of Argiope aurantia. Taxonomy (NCBI): domain Eukaryota; kingdom Metazoa; phylum Arthropoda; class Arachnida; order Araneae; family Araneidae; genus Argiope; species Argiope aurantia. The sequence goes on along the minus strand of JAPMOR010100639.1, from coordinate 18,871 downwards.
ATGCGCACGCACTCAGTGTTTTCATAGAATTTAGTAACCGTTCTAAATTTGCTTTGAGGTTACTGTTTTTGGACCAATGTAGTAAATTTGATAAGTAATAAGACAAGAATGGTACTTGTTTAACATTTTTGTCAAATTTCCTCATCATGGAGATTTTTGACTTCTGGTTTATTAAAATATGCTAGAATCTTACACAAATTGTGGATTTCACTGAAATTGACTGAACGATACATTCAAACATGCGATTATATCAAATGAAAAAGCACATGATATATGTTCTTCTTAACTCTTTGTCTATTTATTCATTGTGTAAAATAATTTTATTACAGAATTTAATAAAAATATCTGTATTTATTCGATTAATTAGTATATTTAAACTGAAACCATGGAATCAAATACTGCAATAACTAGCATTCTATAGAATTCTTCATTAGAAACTATCTCATTTCAATTAAAATTCTTTTAGAATGAGAATTTTTATATCTGCCTGTAAATGAAAGAATTTTTTTTCAAATGAATAAAATTGTAAGTTTTATACCGTCTTGTATACTTTCAAATGATAAATTTAATCATTTAAAATAATTTTTTTATCAATATTGCTTTTTAAACTATATAATAATACATTATGTGATATAATCTCATTACCGAATTTATTAGAAACCATTTTTATCTATCCGATTAATTGTTATATTTAAACTTGAAGCTTTTGAGTTCAAATATCATAACGACCAAAATTCTTCAACAACAATAAAATTAAAGAGAACGAACTCGGTAAAATCTTTGTTTCTAGTTATTCCATTTCAACGAAAATCCCTTTACAAACGAGAACTCTAATATCCTCCTGCAATGTCAGGAACTTTTTTCAAGCGAATAAAAGTGTAAGAAATGGAGCTGGTAGCATACTTTCAACTGTTGACAGTAAATAAATCCTTATTGATGGAAGGATTTAAACAAAGTGTGTGAAGTACCGTACTTTTGAAAGTAACAATCCTGAACTAAGAACTCGGTCATAAAAAGTGACTATACGAAATATGGCAATTTGCTGAAAACTGTGGAATGCTTTCAAAGAGGATTATATTTCACAGATGAAGTAAAAGCATAAGTTAAGAAGGTGGAAGTTTCCTCCGCTTTTTTTATTGGATCATTTTAGAAAAATTACCTTTATATTATCTAATGCGATTCATTGTGCTATTTATATTATTTTCCTTGTTTATTTTTATTTCTAAATAAGAAAGTAAAGTAAAGGATCTGTAATTTATCAAATTTTTATCAATGTCCTCTTAAAGAACTTAATTCTGCTCGATTTATTTCCGTAAAGAAGAGCTTTAGGGCAAATTGCGGAAGTTTTAGAGTTGTTGTGGAATTTGAAATTCTGGAAGCTAGTAAGATAAAGAAGAAAGGAGAAAAAAAAGCGACTAAAATTAAATCTAGGAAGTAGGATCTTAATTCTAGATTATTGAAGTGAATCTTCAAAGTAGCATTTTTATATGAAAATGAAGCTGATGTAAATGTAACACCATACTCGTTTAAGAAGAAAAGAAAAATTTAAGATTGATTGTATAATATTATGATAATTATAAACTTTTCGTGATATATAATAAAATAAAACCAGGGAAAATTATTATTCTTTATGTAAATATTTATTTAATACTTCATTAAAATTCAAATCATGTTTCTGGTAGGATATATTTCAAAGCAGTTTATTGATAAAGAAACATAATAATATTAGCTTCTATTAAAGGGACAACAAACTTTGAAAAAAAACTCAATCATTAAAATATGAAATGCATTTTTATTTTTTTTATCACCAAAATGTTTACTTATATTAATATAAAATAGAATTCAGTACATTGTTAAATTACAATCAAATATTTATTTCTCTAAAATCTTCCCATTAAATTTAAATATATTTGAAATATGACAGATGTCTTATCTTTAAAGAAATTGCACGGAAATTGATAATGAAGATTTTGGCTAAGCATTAAAATAAGACAAGGTGCGCAATTTATGTTTCTATTTTTTTAGACAGACATAAGTCAATTTCAGTTGAGAAAAATACAAAATTCTTATGAAAAACAATGCAAGTTGGCATAAAATATATATGAAAAAAGTCGGAATCGGAATGAAAAACAATACTTATATTTTCAACATAAATTTATATTGGATTGCAAGTTAAAAACTTCAAAAAAATTATTCAAAATTTAAATCGCCGAAATTTTTTTTAATGTAAAATATTTCGTTTTAATTAGTTTTTAAAAATATCTAATGTATTTATAGTTTAATCATATACATTAAAAATTTCATAATTCTAAGTGAATAATTCTCAAAAATGGTTAATTGGATCCCTCGTACCCCTTAAAATAAATGACGAAACTATAAAATTTTTTTCAAAAAGTTAATTTTATTAGCGAATTAAAAGTAGATTTTTTATATGAATGATAACTGCTTTCTAGTTTTCAAGTGTTTTACTTATTTTTCATTTTGATAAATACTGTGCTTTTAAAAAATCTGTCTTTTCTGAAATTCACCACGAGATGGTAGAATGTTTAAATATAAAATTTCATTATACTAATCCACTATCGTTTAAGTAGATTGTGAATTTATTAAAATATTCATTTATTTCAATTGAAATGAGGTATAAGATGTAAGCTTATGGAATTTCAGAACTCTTACACATCAAAAAATAGTGCTGTATTCGTTTTATAAATATGTACAGATCAAACTAATTACAAGTATGTAAATTAATTTATCTCGTTACAGAATTCAAATGATTAATTTTAATTTTAAGGTGCACTTTATTTTTTCATTATTCTTAATAAATTATATATTTCTATAAATCCTGTGACATTATTTTTTAATAAATTTTTTTCCTTTAACACATAATTAGTGGAATATACAAAATAGCAATTTGCATGTCACATCAATTCTCATTACTGTGAATGCACATAACAGATGTATATATGCTCTAATTCTTGTTTGTCAGTCTCTTTGAATTTATCCAGTGTTAAAATCGCATATTTTTGTTAAAGAGTTCCTCTTATCGAGAAAAAAATATTTCATTTCTTATATGTAAAATTGGCGGTATTATTACAAATAAGCAAAAATGTTTGATATGAATAAGACTTTATATTTGAAGTTTTAATTCATCTTTTTTATACAATCGTTTCAAATCTAATACACGGCATATTCTTTAAAAAAAGTTACAAATAATCACGAGAATCAAATTTATGCATTTATGGCAAAAGATAATATTAGCTAAATGAGATGTTTGGTACCAGCTTATTTCATTATTTTATTTTAAATGGTTTTATGGAAAGATAATTAATTTCAAAAAAAATTCAGACGATTAATTTTTAATTTGTTAATCTTATTTGATGTATTCGTTAATCTTTTGCAATCGTCAAATAAAGGAAATGAGAATCAAAATTCATAAAAGATATCAATCTATCGTGAATCAAAATATTTCAGTTTCTACTTTTAGGACTTTCTAATTATATAATAGCAATTATGTTGACAATAACAGTCGGTTTAACACGGGACAATGAGCTGATTAAATATATATTAACTATGTTAATAAACAATGTTTACGGAAGGTTTAATAAATGCAAAAGAGATTAGCAATCTTAAAAAAGGATTGGAAATGATTTGTACTGAGCAATGTTAATTTAAAACGCTGTTATTTGAATTATGATCAAAATAATGTGTAACGGAAATTATTTGCTTTACTGTATGCGATTTATTGTATTTGACTGTTTTTTAAAGCAAATTGAAAATATAAAATATATAGTTCAATACAGAATTATTTAGATGCTTATATTTTGTGTAATAAGATTCAGATATGCTCAAAATATTTTTAAAATAAACAATATTTATTTTTACTATTAAAAAGAAAATTTAAAATCAATTTATGTATTTGTCATTAATATCTATGTTTCTAATCTTCTAAGAATACAGCTTGTAATTAAAAAAAATCAAAATTAAAATCATTTGAATTTTATAAATTAAGTCACCATTTCATATATTAATAATATAATTCATTAGATCTTGGGGAAAAAAACTTTTGAAAAGTTTACTAAGGTTTTCATGCAAAAAATATAGCTATCCTATATTAATCCGCAACTTATTTTCATGTTTCCGTTGAATATTATTACTTTTAATCGATAATATGAATACACTTAAATTATGAACCACATGAGTGATAGCGTACAACTCCACATTGCGACTAACCGAACCGCTTCAGATTTTAATTAGAACAGAAAATCTTATCAGTTGACTAAAAGTAATGTGCATTTCATGCGGAAAGATATATTGTAAAAAGGCAATCCCAGCAGTTGCAGCTAATATGATACGCTATACACTATCTTATATTTTCAAACGAAATGCAAAAGATTGCATCTAAGGTAAATAACATATATTCTAAAATATATTTTTTTCTTTTATAAGGTGTTTATTGAATTTCCAAATTACTAAGAGATCGCATAAAAATGGACGTATTTAATAATTCTCACATTTTTTAAAATTGATATTTGAAAATATCTTTTTTCTTTCAAAAATTGTTCTAAATTTATCCTCGAGCTAATATTCGAGATTTTTTTTATATATTTTGTTTTTACTTTTAAAATTTAGCCATCTGTGGAATATATGTATAGTGTTTATGCATCCTTATAGGCGATCCAGAATACAGAGGTTATTTAAATATTACTATTGTCGAAACACAGCTGGTTTTCAACGAAATGTTATGAGCAATATGCTTGTGGGTACGTATTTTGATTTCAGAAAAAAATCCTACTTTGGACATTACGAGAGAAGGTGTTGAGAACATACATTTCGTAGTAATTTGCATAGCACTGAATATATTCGAAATTCTTTTATTTTTATAATTATGAATGAGACAATATTTTTATTTACGAAATATTTGATCTGGACAATATTTATATCACATCGAAAGTCAAACTCTTTTACCTAGAAAGGTAAAAACAAATAAAGATATTTGAACAGATAAATGACTTCTTCCGGTGTCTTCGTATCAGTACGAAACTTCAATGAATGTTAAAGTTTCGTTTTGAAAAGATGTATTTTTTCAGTGAAATCAGAAAAAATGGGAGCAACCACTTGAAATGGAAAGAATTATAGAAATTGTGACTTTAATTTTTTCATAATACTTAGTTTAACAACTTCATATTTTCTTTTAAAAGAAAAATTATGGCAGACACTTTCTGGAATCTTAACTTTTTATGCTTTAATATCATTTTCCACTGCAGATAAAAGTATTGTATATTATTTTGAAATCAAAATTTCATATATTAAAAAATTGATTATATTTCAATTCGCAATTTTTGCTCAAGAGTTCCCTAAACATCCCTGTTTGATTTGTATCAAGATGGATATATGATCTATGAATATTATAGTTCCCCCATAGAAATGATGCTAGTTTTCGAGAAATATCAACAACTTAATTGAGAAGATGAATATAATAGGATTCTATTTCAAAATATATATATTTCTGCATGGAGCTTAGAGTAGGTGAATAAGGAAAAAATTCAAATTTTTTTGTGAAAGTATCAAATATTTTTTAGTTACATATTCTTAATTTCTTAGTGTTTCTTTGTAAAATATTTTGGAATTTTATTTCTGCGTTCGTTTTTTCAAAAAATTTGTTGATATTGATATTTGGACGTTACATCTATATTATTTTACTTTAAATGCCATTTTCCTCAAATTTTCAGCTTTAGTAGAAAGGTATATTTATATATAACTGCCTAAGTTAAAATTTAAAGTGCATTGTTTTGTTCAAATTTGATAAAATATTTTCGCAGCATGTTTTGAAAATCCTGAAACTGTGAATAAACGATCTGTTAATTTAGGAATATTTTATTGATGCTTTATAAGTAAAAAATCGGAAATTTCGTGTTATTTTTTAGTTTATTCCCAATATTTAAAGCTTTCAGATTTCTTTAATTCAAGAATCGCATTATATATTTCTTAAAAAATCTGCAAACCTTTGAAAATCCTTTAATGAACTTTTGAATTAGAAGACTTTTGCTTTATATCTATTTTTGGAAAAAACTTTTCCGAATTTAACGAACGTTTGGTCTTTAAATCGTGTATCTCTGTTTCATAGTTTTTTCAGCAATCTATTTTACACGAAAATTCAAAAATATAACTAATTTACAACATTTTTCAAAAAGTAATTTTGAATGTATAAGCAAACATGCATTAATATATAACATTGCAGAAAAAAATCCTCATATAATTTTTAATTACAAAAGAAAATCCAACACATAAAATTCTGATAACCCAAGCAAACTGAATTTCAAAAATTTTAAATTGATATACCTAGGATGGAAAATTCATTCTGAAAAGTTTTAGAAAGAAGTATATATACATTTTCAAAAATTTTCAGCTTCTCACAACATCTAATATTAATTTCAGTTTTCTTTATATAATTGAACCGACATGAGCCTCTTTCTGTTCTTGAATATCATTTCCTTCTTCACTTCACTTTCCTTTCCTTTGAGCTCTTCTTCTTGATACCAGTTATGCATGGGTACTCCTGTTTTCGCACCATCGGCTCTCCAAAATACATTAATGTGCTTACAAGTGGGGCATACCAGAGAACAAAAGGAATGGAAAAATAGAAAGGTGAGAGAACACAATAAAAAGACTCGGAATGTATTCATACATGCATCCACATGTGCATACAGCCTCCCAAATATCTATCAATACATATATAGAGATATATCTGTATGTAGAAGAGTTGTAGAGCACAGTTAGAAGGCTCAGAAACCGAAATGTGGCGAACTCTTCCAAGTGAGTTATTCATGCATTTATTCCAAGCGCACCGCAGAAAAACAAAGGAAAATGCGATGCGCGTCCTTTTATTTTTGCTTTTCATTTCGCACTCGCTGCTTTTGGATTTCTGGATCAGTGGTCGAAGTCAAGTGTCTTTTTAAATACGTGATGTATTTCAATATAATACTTTTGTAACTGCATATCATCTTTTGGTATTTTGAAATAACCCCATTTTTGTTATTTAAGATTTCTCATTATTTACGTATCAGCTGATCGTCGACATTTTATTGATTGATTCCTTTATCTTTGATTTATCTTCAGTATTGCAATTTGAACTTAGTTGAACAACAAAAAAAGATGCTTGCTGATTTATTGCCCAAGGAAAACTTGTTTTGCTGATGTTGAAAGCTTTAGAATATTATTAAACTATAACTTCTATAAAAACATTTTAAATTTACATATTCATGACACATTTTAATTATTTTTTTTTGTTTACTACTGAAATCTTTTGTCATTTTTTTATTATGTCATATCATCTTTACATTCGTGACTATTTAAATAATGAAATTATAAGTAAACCCACCTTTGATATGCATTACATATTCCTCCCCCCACCATAATATCAGTTAGATTTGTTGCATTTATGCATGGTTCAATATGAAAAAAAATCAAAGAGAAACGTTCAAAATTTCATGTTACTTCTTTCACTTATAAAGTTTTATTAAAAAGTATCTAAAATAAATGGATTAAAACAACTCCAGATATTGTAATACTGTTTTGTACTAAATTTTTTTCCCTCGCAAATGATATATTTTTTAAAAATTTGGAAATTAATATTATGTTATATACATTTCCGATTCAAATTATGAAAATTTGTCTACTAATTTATGAAGTAAACAATAGCTAAGATGCATTCTGAGACGTATTAACTTATAATTTTCCATTTTGGAAATCTATAGTGTGCAAATGAAGCTTTTCTTTTATTTTAGATAGTATTTTTGAATTCTTATATTCATACTCAGAGGGAAAAAACAGATCAGGAATGTAAATTTCCTGAAAATTAAAATTAAATAAAAACCATTGTCAAGTGATTTGAGTTAAACTATATAAAATGTATATAATTTAAAAGAGAAATACTATAAATATTGCTGAAACATTGGATCTCTAGTAAAATTTAGAGGTTGGAAAATACAAAAGTCTTTAAATTTATCTCCCACTAAAGAAGTTTAGCATAACCTTTGTAAAAATATTAATAAAAATCTTTAAGGGAAAAAATTAGTTAACTTGAATCAAAAGATTTCAGATACCAAAGATGTTGAATATCTAAAAAAAAGACCATTTTTTTTAATAAATTTTTTGTAGGTTGAGGTTTTATTTATTTTGATCGATTATTTTTAGACAAGTTACATATAAAAAAAGTTAGCGGGCATAAAAAAAAAGCAAATTTTTATTTTAGTTTTCTACCGACATACCTGTACTAATGCCATTTTCGCTATGATGCAGTGTTTTTTTGAGACTTGACTTCTCATTGGCGCTTTGCACGTGGGATACAAAAGAATATTTTGACGAACATGATTTTTTTTTTCGGATTTCCTTCCCTTCTTTGTGTGTGTGTGTTTTATTTCTTTTTTCTCTCGTTTCCACATACTATATTTTTTATTACTTCGGAACGTGAATTCAATGAAAGCACATTGGACATTCATAAAAGGCATTGTGTCTGCGTAAATAATTCAGAAGGAATAAAAAGAAGAAAAAAGATGCAGAATTCTAAGGAAAGAGAGACAAAGAAGAATGAAAACCCCCACGAAAGGAAATAAATGACATTTGTGTCACGTGATACCTCACTGTTGCATAACGCTTGGATTGGAAGCGAAGTGAAAAGATAATGTACATTACCGATTCTTTATGTATTTTGCCTTCATTTGCTAAAAGCTCTCAAACATTCTGCTGATCAGTATAAGGCATCCATATCTGAACTTCCGTTTCAAAATACCAGCTTTTATCATAAGACACTCACAAAATTGAAAAACATAACTTTGGAATAAAGGGAAAAAAAGCATAAACTGTATTCTTTTACTGACTAAAACAATTGATATTCATGCTTCGTTTCAAAGTCTGATCTTGTGCTATCTAGGAAAGAATTGTTTTTTATTTTTAATTTCTCTAAAGAATAGAATTATTTAACGAAATCAATACATTATAAAGGATGGCAAAATACAAATAGGAAGAATAATTTAATAATATCTACGAAAAACTTTATCAATCCTTTAGTTTCCTTCCGTTTATGAATATACAAAATTCAAAAGATTTCCTTGAAATTTTGTTCGAAATTTTTTTTAAAGCACTGAATGTAAAGAATGATGATTTTTTCTTTCAAAAGAAGTATATTTGTTTTTACTAGTCGCACAAAGAATTTGATTCTGAAGATAAAACTCTGACTGAAAGCTGTTTACTTGAACAATTTCGATCTAAAAGTAAATCATACCATTTTTATAATCAAGCATAGAGAAAATTGTATTTACACTTTGTGTTTATCTATAAAATATGTAGCTATACATTATCAGAAAGAAAACTTTATAAAGAATTAGGGAATTATAGGGGAAGTCGATTATTTTTATCGATGAATACATTTTTAAATTCGGTATTTTCTTCAGTTATTGTTGTTTAAAATAATAAATTAAAAATGCTCTAATATACCATATTAATTTAATTTCACCTCATAAAATTAAATGATAAATGCTTAAAATGAAACTGATTGCTGAAATGTAAGAAATATTTAAATTTCTAAATTGTGAGATGTTGAATGTAAATTATTTGACATTATCTCTCATATATAGATATAAATATCGGTTGCATATTTTGATCGAGATTCAGCAGCTAATTTATAAATGGTTATATATAGGAATATAATTAATTATATACGGGAAATTCTTTAACTTGCATATTAATTATATTTTGTTATCAGTCAATAAATGCTTTGCTAGGCTTGGACTATTTTTCTAAAACTCCTTTCCTTGGACTATAATAAATTATTTATAATATGACACATATGGGACCAGATAGAATTCGGATTATGGAGTATAAAATATAGGCAATCATATAGACATCACTGAATTATGCAAGGGCACATTTTTCTATGTGTGAGAAATAAACTAACAATATGTTAAAGAAAATAATATTTTAGGGTATTGAATGAGAACACTTTCAACAGAGCAGCTATGCATTAAAAGTTTTCATTCAGTGGAAGGTTTTAAGTTTTAGCCGAAAAGAATGACTGACGATCAAATAACACATTCCACCTGATGTATCAGACTAGTGGGAATGAATGAATACGACATTCGGTTTAGAGTCTACTGTATATGAATGCTTTTTAAATACAATTTAATAGATTATACAAAATTTTAGATTTTATAATGTGAGATGTGTATTAATTGACGTAAACATTTTAAAATATAATTATGTATTCCATTCAAAGCATTATTTAAAATTAACATCATATTCCAATATCTAAAGATTTAGAAATTAGTTTCTGAGACAAGATTAACTTCCGTGACGTTAAAAATGAACTTCTAGAACATATGTGTAGTAAATAGTCCAAAAGACGATTTCAATGTAATAAATCGTCTTTTGTAAGAAAAGCATGGAAAATATCTTTTTATGAGGATAATCGTCTAGATACGCAAATTTTAAATGTATGCGAGTCTGTAACTCAATACTTTTAATAAAAAGGTTTAAAAATAGATTTCCTTTGTATATATAAATTAAATCTAACTCACTTTTCATTTAAATTATCAATCCAAATAAAATATATTTATTAAAATATGATATACATACAATGTAGCTGAGATCGTTTCGAATCTTATTTTACAGAGTGTACCTTATATAATACATCTTTCAGCCAAAATCGGATTGCTTTTTTTTAAATCCCGTCTGGGGAGTATTGAAGCTCAAAAATTCAAATTCTATATCAAAAACACCCCATTCTACGTCATTGAAATCTCAAATCCCCCCACCCACAGGTACCGTTCAATATTACTTCCCGTGTAATCTCTTCTTTCAAAAGTCACGCGACTTTTCCCACGGAAGGCGCTATCATCGCTCCAGCAGAAAATCTAGTCTCGCTCACTCACTTGAATGCCTTTTTATCGCCAGTTTGTTATTTTTCCAGGATTCCATGTAAACGTCACGGACTTAATGATATCACATACCATTGACGACCGGCTGAACGCTTGTAGGGAATATATACGAAAGATTTTTTCTTCACGTATAAAGCGAAGAACGACATAAAGCCACTTAACTGTGCGAGTGTAGAATTCCAAGTATCATTTAGCCGCGTCTGTGCTATTTGTTATCAGGATGGTCGCCAAAGGCAGGGTCTTCCTGATGCGGATCACATCCAGTCGGAACATCGCTCACGTTGCGTTTTGTAGATGTATCTCTTGGAGAATGGAATATTGTAGAGAAAAAGAATAAGTTCCAGAATTTATTATTCGGGAAGTCAGTTATGGAGTTCTCATGCTGTCAGTTTAATCTCTGATTGGATTAGGCAATTGCAGTTTTCGTACTTTTTATTTCAACTTTTATCTTCCATTTAATTTATTACTCAGATTCCAACTATAGACTAGAATAAGTGCATATAAGGAAGGATTAAAATCTCGCTTGAATAAAAAGTATTTTAAGTTTCGAAAAGGCAAGAGCTATGCTTTCTCTAATGGAATCTCTTCATGTATTCAAAGTAACAAAAGGCATCGTTCTCGTTAATATTAGACTCTTATTATTGATTGAGTTCATTTAAAATTTTATCTTATTGTTTAAAAATATGAATTTAAAAGAATCTGTAAAATGCAAGTTGATATGAGTGAAAACTGAAATTTTTTTATGCGATATTGATATTACTTATAAATTGCATACTTCAGTAAAAAAGCTGGAATAACAATCCAAGTTCGGAATTAATGTGAAGTAATTTTTTTAATCTTACTTTTTACATTAAAGTACATGATTGAAAGGTTTGATAAAAGGATATTAGTTTGGTTAGGTATCACCATCATAATATTGTCAAAGATGATGTATCAAATTATAATTAATTTATTGAAATTCTAGAAAATGAAATGCACAAATATAACTAAAAAAAACTTTTTTAAGATGGCAATAAAATGAGATGAAATGTAAAAACACAAGAAATTTCCTTAATGTTTAATTCACATGCATTTTAATTAACTTTTGAAAAAAATTGACAGAAATCTTCCTTTTTAGAAGAGAAGCACGTGTGCTAAATGTCATCTTGATCGGGAAGAATTTCCATAGTTCTTCAGATAACACGCACACGCATTTATATACATTTTAAAAAATTGTTTTATTTTACGTCTTTTTATTGATTGCTATTTACTCAAATATTCATTTTAATGATAACATTGAAAAATTTATAGGTAATAAGAAAACCTTTTTTTTTCTATATTTCTCCAATAATAGTCAATTATTTAACAGAAAATAAACGATAGAAATGAAGCAATTCAAAATAATGAAATTGTGCGAAAATAATCATAATTTCTAAATAAGTCGAATTAATTCTTAATGCATTCTTAATAATTTCACATTTGGTTATTTATCTAACCAAGACTGTCCTAATTCCATTTTCTAGAGAAAAAGGAGCATTATTAAGCATCATCATAAAAAAATTGAAATTTTTAATTTAAAGCAATATATTTAAAAAAATTAATTTATTTTAAATTTATCTTAATGAGCAAAATCTGAAAAAGTAATGAAAATTATCTAAAGTTCTTTTCAAAAGTGAATATATCTCATTCCTAGAGATATAATGGTTAATTATGTAAATGCACAACAGGACAGTTGGACAGCCTTCTAAAAATTGAATAGAAGAATAATAAACTGAATGGTTTAATATTTATTCATTAAAGTAACATTCAGTGGATAAAGCGATCAAATCGAAAATTAATCTGAAGTTTTCCATAAAATATTTTGAAGAGTAATGAAATGAAGGCTGGACTGTTCAATATTCCATCATTCGTAGGTTTCAATAGCAAAGATGAATCAAATTATGTAAAGAAAGTCATAAATTATGTGACATCCAGTATCTGCAACTCTGCGTGTGAGCGAAAAGGCTGGTACGCGAACCACTATTAACATAAGTAATATTCCTTGTCTAGAGGTAAAACCAGGGTTCCAACTCGATTGATTTCCTACCTACTTTCCCAAATGAAGAAATCCGTCCATAACACTTAAGCAAGACTTCTGATCTCTTTTTATGACATAGTCCTCTCTCGTTAAATCTGGACTTTTCTCATGGAACGAGAGGGAGTTGCTTTCCCCCTGCTAAAATAAGAACCATTCGATAGGGGGAAGAACACATAGATTGCCCCCTTTCCATGGAAAAGGAATAAAGTTAGAATAAGAAGACTAAATCGATACTGTGTCGTTCGTGCAAAGAGGACATTAAGCCTTCCGCATAGCATTAAAGGCTGGCCCAGTAAGAGGCCCCATCTTGATGGCACAGTCACACGCTCGCATCAGTCTTTGGAGTCACTGTTCCAGGCTATTGTCTCTTTATTCTGCTCAGGTCTCTTATGAGAAAGATAGAAAGAAAAGTTTTTAAGAGACTGGCATAAGAATATCAGTATTTCGAAAGAGATCAATTCTTTAATGCTATACATTATGGATTAATTTCAATTGCATTTTAATAATTGAATTTATTGTAATAGTTAAGAATTTTTTGTTGTTTAGATTGATAGAAAAAGTAAGAATGTATTTCATAATCATGGACAATTTAAAAGTTGCGGTTTTATTGTAAGACATATTTGTAGCATTACTACTTATTGTTAAGATTCATCAGATTTGGATTTTGAAAAATATTAATGAGGAAACTTCTTTTTGTGGTAAATGTAGGGTCAAATTACACATGTTTAAATCATTTCATCCACACAATATGTAGTTTAGAAGAAATATGAAGTATAGATGTGTATATTTTGTAGTATTAATTTCATTAATAAAAGTTAATTCAGTTAGTTTCCGTAACGCAATTTCTTTTTCGTTTCTGCACATAAAATTGCAATACATATTTTGTGTTCTGATTTTCCACTTTTTTTTAATTTTACAGGATTACATCTACAAAAATCAAAGATCTTGAATAATAAAATAAATGAGATATTTTCTCTGTTTACCAAAATGTATAACTTTTTTTTAAAAAAAATATTAAGATACTATCTCAAACAACAATGAAGAATGTTTTTCCTTTGAGACATTGCAGTAAAGGTGAAACAACATTTACAGTTTCCAAATGTATAAGTGTTCTTTAGTTCATGCTTTCTTAATATTTTCTTTATATACAGAAAATAGTTTTAGGAAAGAATACAATCAAGAAAATTACTTGCATAACTAACTTTTATTAGCTTAACTTTTCCTTTATTTATTCAAATTTCATTGCATATTAATACCCTATTAATTTTTGGCTTTCGTTCGTTTGGAAAAGGAAAATTATCCTTTTAATAAATGATCCTAATAAAATGATAAATATAAGAGAAGTCAAATTTATCAAAACAGTAACAATTCATTCAAAATTATATCCTATGCAAGTTGTGAAGTACAATTTAATCATCATAATTTTAAATAGCTTTCTAACTTCAGATCTTTTTATTAATACTAATATTTAGCAATAGAAATAATAATTGATAGTTTCAATAATTGATCGCAGAAAAATTGGATTTAATAAGTAAAAAGTAAAACTATGCTTAGATATTACAATTTATATTACATTTTACGCAAATATTTGATAATGAAGGTATTTAATACTCTATTTCTTCACTATTTTCAATCATTCTAAAATTAATGAATTGTCTACCACACCGTCTGTTGAAACATTATTTTTTTTATTATTTAACTATGACATTTTCTATTAGTTTATTTTTTTATTCTGTTATTAATTATTCTAATTAACGTACACCAGTTTCCTGTTTACGGGTAACATAATCTCTGGATTCTTGTTTGTTCATGAAAGAATTTGTCCGATGGAAATGATTACACAGGATGTTGTCACTTTACAGAAAATTTTACAGATTTCATTTTTTTTAAACTTTTATAAGCCATTTCCATGGGGGAGGGGCGGAATTAAAAGTTCTTATTTAAAATCACATTTATAAATAAACTAGCAGATTTATCCTCAGTAACACGGAATTAAAAAATTTCAATGTCCAATATTGTTTTTAAATGTAAACATTTGTTAATTAATGTATACATTTGTATGAAATATCTTGATATACATATGACTATTACAGTTTGAATTATTTTTCATTAAAACGGAAATATTATTTGAATAAAATGATTTTTAATAAATTACGATAAGTTTTTTTATTTAAAAATCGTCTGTATCTATCAGTTATTTATTAAATTTTGAAAAAAAATAATAGCTTTTACGAAAACTTTGAATGAAAAGGAATGTCGTTTTTGAGAAGGTAAAATTTTTAATATTTTGATGATATAAAAATATTTGATAATTTGGCGGAAAAAAAACTCAAATATTTTTGTATTTGATCTGTATTATTTATAATATATTATCTATAATTATATTATCTATTTTATGTATACAAATTTTTATATTTTAATTTTAAATGTTGGATAAGTTACTTTGTCAAATATTTTTATAAAAAGTTTTGATAATTTGTATAATAATTTGGTTGTTTAGGAAAAATGGCAAAATTCCATTTTTTTCTGATTATTTAAAATGCACTTATAATTGTCGATATAATGCTTTTTTATGAAATAATAAATATACAATGTTTGGTTGATTTCGGCCCAGTGGTTTAGGAAGAGATATGAAACACACATAATTGAATAGTCAATTTATTATATTAAAAAATTACAAATAGTAGCAAATCCCTTAAAGATTCATTGTTTTCACATCGGCTTACTTTAATTGTAAATATTTATTTGAAAAATAATTTTGATTGGAAATATCACTAATAATATATTCGACATCCATCTTTAAAAACTACATATTTTAAATTTAAAAGTTTAAAGTTTTTTTTTTAATAAAATGCATTATGCTTTCTTTGTACAAGTTATTTATTAATTTTCTCAAAGATGATATCTAGTATAAATTAACCTTTGTCATTTGTTCATCAATTTTTGGTTTTTTTTGTGATATAACACTTGCTGTTTATTTTGTTAGAAAGAAATTATCCTCTGTTATTTGATGGTAGAAATTTTAAAATTTAAATTTTTACCTCCATAGCGTAGCAATAAGTAGATCGAAACATGAATAGATTATTATTGTTAAGCATTATTTATTAATTATTTGGAAGTAGAAAAAAAAAACAGTCGTCTGTTAACATAATGTTTTTATGCATTTTATCTAATTAAGGAGGGTATTTCGTAAATAATTAAATGAATATATGGACTTGGATGTATCTGTCTATGAAATGCATTATTGTAGAATATTGGAATAAAATATTACGAAACTAATTGAATAAAATTAATTACTTTGATAATTTCCAAAGTAATTAAATGAAAGTAATTTAATTAACACTTCATTCACAAACGTTAATGTGATTTATTGCTATTAAATATTTTAGTTAGAAATAGCATCCACTTATAACAATTTTTTTAAATGCTACTCATATTTAAAATCATTTTTTTGAAAAGCTTCGTTTGAAGTTTTTGATGTTCTAAAATAAATGATTTTTAAACATATATATATGTTGCATATTACATGTAAATGAGTTTTTTTTTGTTATAAAGCATTTTTTTTCTCCAAAGTATTCATTATTTGTATTTAGAATTAAAAATATAATAATAGATAATATTTTAGAGCTTTGCAATACAATTTTATTACAAAAAAATTATTTCTGCTGCTTGATTGCAATATTACACAAATAAACTTTTAAATTATCGAAATGTATTCTATTATTTTATCTTGAAATGATTCAAATAACTGCAGGCATTTAACACAAAATGATTAGTTCCACAGAATAACTAGTAATATAAAGTTATGCATGTAAATATTTATGATCATAATTTATACTCAAATTATCTTTGTTTCCGCTAGCGTGCCAGAAAGTGCTTAATGTTGTAAAACAGTGCGTGAAGGTTTTTAACCCCTTTCAGAAACAGATATCCACCCCGAACAAAAGAGCATGGGAACTAGAGAGTGGGACAGAGGAACGTTCTCTTGCTCACCACCAGAGTCTCTACCGCTATAAAAGGTTCGGATGGACGCTTTTCCCCGCCAGATCAGCTCCTGGCGCAAACACATTCGAAACACCCCCTGCCGCGCTCTTAATCCAACCATTGACGATTTGACACCGGCAGTCACGTTTTTCTTGTCTGTGCTTCTTTTAGCGGCAAAGTTTTTCCTGCAATACTCACAAAAGAGAGGGAAAAAAACAAAGGGTCACCACAAGGGACGTTGCTAGATTTTTTTTTTCTTATTTATGCTTGGACTGACTTGTGCTGAGCTGTGAATTGGATAAACTTTCAAATATTTTTTGTTTATTTCTTATCCTCAATATGATTCGCGTTTTACTGACGATTACTAAGTGTTAAAAGGATTGGTCAATTTGAATTGTTTTTTGTTTTGCTTATTGATTATCCAATTGAGTATGAAGTTGTGTCGATGTCCAAAGAAGAAAGACGAGAGATGTTTGGAAAACTGGAGTGTGCGAAGGATTGTTTTGATGCTTATTTTAGCTTTTTTTATTCCGATATCAAGTGCAGCCAGAAACAGAGGAAGGATGCACGGTAAGATTTATTTTTATTAATGCAATGAATGATTTGATTAAAACACATCTATCTAAAAAAACATTGAAATTTTAAAATGCTAGAATGTTTTTATTTTAAATAATAATTATTTTCGGTATTGCATGCAATGACTAACAAATAGGACACAGCATTTTAAAATTTAAATCACATTTTTATAAAGTGGTTTATTGAAAAGAAATTACAAAAATTTTGTCAAGGAGCAATGTCAAAATTAGAAGAATGGATATTTCTTCTGAAATGTAAAATAAAATTTCATTGCCATTACTTACAGAGGCGATAAATATAGTAATGAAATTCTTTTTTTTTCAATAAAGTTAAAGTGGGGGAAAACGATAAGAAAAAAAAATCTTGAAATGCACGTTCCTTTTTTTCCCATTAAACTCACAATGGAAATCAATTACAAAATGTTGATGGAATACATTTTATTTTATTATTCAATTGTCTATAAAAATTAACCCTTTGCACTCGCATGATGACTCTCAATCGCCACTCAAGACGGTGCATCATTTTGACATTTTATTTGTCTCTTTAATTTTGATTGTTAAAAATATCTTCAGAGTAGTAAGAATATGCAAATTAATTAAATGGCAAAATTAATGGTGTTAAATGTATATTATTTATATTGCATTTATTTACCATAATTAAATCGTGTTAAAAAGATATGAAAACATGCAAGAAAAAGTAAATTATGTTTCGATTATAATACAAACTAAAAATTTAAATTTAAAATTTTATTAATATATATATTTTATAAAGCATTGAGAATTTTTAGAAATTCATTGAATAAAAAAATATTTGCATTTATGTAATCCAAAATTACAAGACTTCTATTGAAATGTAAGCAGTTTATTTTGGTAAATTGGAATTAGAAACAATTATTCGTGAACATATTTGTTTGATTTTCTTCACACTATTTACTTTAACAAGTATTTATATTCTTATTATAATTTCCATTTACTTTATTTCTTTGTAACTGAAAGCATAAGAAAATACAAAATATAAAGGTAAATTTATTCATAAATTATTCATAAATAAAATGTAAATTTCAGAGAAATGAAGAAAATTTAATATTTTTTTATTGGCTTTTGTAAGAGATTTATATAACTTAGTTGAATCCTATTTATATAGTTTAATTATTAAAATGTTATTTATTGGAAAGTTCTAAATTGCATTATTAAATATGCAACATATCATGTTTTATTATTCTAAAAATTCAGCATTTCTAAAATATGCATGAATGCATTATCGTTATCAAGTTTGAAACTTCCAAAAAATGTGTTTGATAGATGAATTAATTCATGAGTAAAATGTT